>JAXCGZ010023201.1:20000-25000 GCA_037179515.1 Halocaridina rubra
TATATACTTTGAATATGCTCAGTTCTTTTGCCTAGTCCACGTTTTGCGTCACTATTAGTCGACATTATGAGTTTGCACACAGACTATCTATCTATCTATATATATATATATATATATATATATATATATATATATATATATATATATATATATATATATATATATATATATATATATATATATATATATATATATGTACTTCTCCCCAGACTTTCCTTTCTTGACGTCGGCTACCCCCCAATTTAAGGGGGAAACAGCCTCGGTATATGTATGTATGTATATATGTATATAAAGGATTTTTCGAAATATCCCAAATTTTGTCTAAATATATGAAGTATATATAAATGCTCAATTTTGTTTTACATATAGAAGTGATATTAAACAGGATTATGTTTATATGTGTGTGTGCGTGTGTGTGTATTGTGTGTGTGTAGATTTTGTATGACAGATCTAGTTGCATACAGTATTTGCTTTATTGGGTCAAGTAAAGGAAGCGACTTCCAGTATATTAAATAACCCCGTAAAAGTGTTAACTTAGTATAGAGTAAGTTAGGCATTAACCTGACCTAATCTAACTTAACCTGACCCAATTTAACAATTTACGGGGTTATTTTTATTGTTATCTTGATTTGATCCCTTTTTCTTCTCTCCTTATCTTGGATGACACCGTTAAGAGAAGGGCAATTCATTTCTAATTATAGTTATGGCGATTTTTAAGAAATGGATAGTCTTCATTTAGAATTGTTACTTTAGTTAAAATGAATTATCTTCACCAGTATTCGAGAAATACGTAACACTATTTTATTTTTACCAATTTTTTTTTAAGATTCTTTGGCTTATTTTCTAAAAAAAAAATATATAGGATTTATTTTTTTCTCTAAACACTTAGCCTACTTTTTCTCGAAGAATTTTATATCGTCTTTTGAAATGCATTTTGTCTCTTGGATATTTGAGAACAGATATCTAAGTAAAACTTTTTTTTTTTCTTTACCAAATCAACTCGAATACGGACTTCACAGATCAAGAAACCCCCTTCTTTTATCATTTGAGGAAAGGTCCTATATCTCTTTGCCTGTAATTTTAGCATTATTCTTTAATTAGAAATAATATCAATGCGTAAATAATCAAGGCATCTGACTTAAAATAGGGCAGGTAAGCTATGTAAATAAAAAGAAAAAAAAATCTCTGCATCATAGGTAAACGTTGATTTCTACCTTATTGTCGTAAGTCACGGATACATCCCTCTCATCACCTTTAAAATATCGACCTGACCTAACCTAACTTAAAGGATCTCTACACATTCAGTCAATAGCGAAGCACTTCTAGAGATGGACAGGAAAGAAAAAGTGTCATCTAGCCATGTCATCATAAAAACGATAATTTTCTATGGCAATATGATGGATAAACCCTCTGGTTATTTTTCTTTTTATTCTGTGATATCTTTTACTGTATCTTCAAGCATCTCCTTTTATATTTTGTACATAAATGAAGAAATGAATGAAAGAGAATGAAGTTGAATTGAAGATGGGGGAAAAGATATGCTGAAGGTAAGATGAAACTGTATGAATTCGTGACACACACACACACACACACACACACATACAACAATCATAAGGTCCGATGGTCTTCCCCCCCTCCTTTCATCATCTGAGCCTCCCCCCCTCTCTTACTCGGTCCATCACATAGCATGCGATCATGCAACTAATGCTGCCCCTCTGTAGTCCGCGCGCGTGTGTGTGTGTGTTTCGCAATTTAGCTACTCTTTGTGGTTTGTGTGTGTATGTGTGTGTAACTAGCCGGCCGGACTGCGTATGCTACTTTCTGTGGTGTGTGTATATAGCTTGACTGCTTCTTAAGGGGGGTTTATACGGTCAAACGGTTCGTCGAACGCGGTTCGACAGACAAGTGTATGAAGTGATGTTTAACCTCCCTTTACGTGTAAGCCACTGTGCTACGGTCTGTGATGTGTGTTTGCAAGTAGCTTACTTATTAATCTATGCTGCTATGCTGCCCTGTTTAGAGAATGTGTATGGAAGTATGCTGCACTCTGCTGCGATATGTTTGACACTGCACTGCCTTGTGGGTGGGTATGGTACCATCCTGCCCTCTGTGGTGTATTTGTGTGTCCAGTTATGTTGCATTCTGTGCTCTGTTAATGTATGTATAAAGGCTACCGTATATGCAATGAGTTGCAATTTTGCTTCCCACTCTGATGTTTGGACATACATACAGTTATGCTGCTTACCATGGTGTGAGTGAGTGTGTGTGTGTGTGTGTGTGTGTGTGTGTGTGTGTGTGTGTGTGTGTGTGTGTGTGTGTGTGTGCGCGCAGTGATGCAGCCTTCTGCCATGTTGATGTATGTAGCTTTGCCGTCCTCCGTGGTATGTCTGTGTATGCATTTGGTGTGAATATCTATGCAGATGTGTTTCCTTCTCTGGTGTGTGTGTGTGTGTGCTTTTGTTGGTGTTTGTATGCAATGGTGTTGCCCTTTGTAGTATTTGTCTGTGCATGTGTTCCACCTTCTGCAGTGTGCTTCCATTCAATCTTAACAGGAGTGAGGATTACTCATGGGCCTTTCGTCCCAAACCATACAGAAAGACGTCCGTGCTTTTAAAGAGAAATATGAATTTCAGTACTAATTTGCATTACTACTGTAGCAGTAATAACAGAGAGCACAATGGAAGGCTCAACTTGTATATTCTTGTCTATATGTATTAATGTATGTGTATGCGTGTGTATGTTATATGTCTAGGTGTTTGTTTAGCATTAAGCTCCTCTGAAATTGTGCATCATTTGTCTCTGATTTTTTCTCAAGTGACAAGTCCTTATTCATTTATTGTAATACCTTGATGCAGCACTCTCTTTTTCTTTAGTACTTGCCCTTATATGTGTGTGTGTGTGTGTGTGTGTGTGTGTGTGTGTATGTATGTATGTGTGTGCGCGCGCGCGAGAGAGATTTGAGAAAGGAGAGTAATGAATACCCATTTCATATGGAAATGCTGTATCTAAAACCACATAGATGTAATATACCCCATAGTGTATAATATTTCAGAATCCGACTGTTATATATTCTGCCAGTATAGAACAACCAGAACTGGAGACGCCAATATATTTCATTTCTCTTATTCTTTATGTGAAAAGAATACAGGGTAGCACATAACCTTTTGTATGTATAAAATGAACACGTAATAGAAGAAGTAATATAATTTCATCTATCAATATACAAGAGACATAATTCCCTATATAAGGGAGTGGCCGAGTCAAAGCGAAACCTTGACTCTTTGCAGAAGCAAAAACACAAAGGAAATGATGCCCAGTCTCTCTCTCTCTCTCTCTCTCTCTCTCTCTCTCTCTCTCCTCTCTCTCTCTCAGTCTCTCTCTCTCTCTCTCTCTCTCTCTCTCTCTCTCTCTCTCTCTCTCTCTCTCTCTCTCTCTCTCTCTCTCTCTCTCTCGTCGACTTTTACCACTTGACATACGTATGATGAGGTTCATCCGAGTTTACTATCTGAACTCTGGTTGTATGGCCAACTTATATCAAACTTCTGATCATATGACTTAGGTTCACATGATTCATTCAAATTGGGTTGTCTCGTATATGCATTAAGTGATAGGGTTTATTGTCTTCGTCACTTGGTTTGATTGACCAGTCACTGTATAGAGTATATATACAGTTTTCTTTATTACTCTTGTTATAACTATTTGATAAACAAATAGTTATAAGCTTTTAACTTTAGCTACTTCAAGTTTAAAGCACCTATACCTGGGTTTTCCCCTATACTCAGCAGTTTAAGCAACCAAGTCAAGGTAAACCCCTTTAGGGCCCGATTTCTTCAACAGTGTAAACCTAGGATACCATATTGTTAGTTAGCTAGACACACACAAATGGATTTCATAAACGCATCTGACGCGGTTCTGTGTATGGCTAGGATCCACCCATCGGGGGATTCTAGCGATACAGAACCGCGTGAGATGCGTTTATGAAATCCATTTGTGTGTCAAGCTAACTAACAATATGGTATCCTAGGTTTACACTGTTGAAGAAATCGGGTCTAGGAGTCCACTTGTAAATAGACTCATTCCCACACCATGAAAGTTAATCCCTCCCTGACGAGTAAAAGATCATTCCTCTTGCAACCAGTCGTCCATATTAATATCAATATCAATATATGCTTTTCATGTAATAACTTATGCTAATCTCATCATGGGAAGATCATCTCTCTCGCAAACCATCAGCCCTATTTTTCTCCATGTATTTTTATTATATTTGAAGCTGTCATAAGTTGATGAGGTGAAAATAACCCCCTCGAGTGTCCACTAGTAATGATAATTCCCCCCCCCTCTTCCCCCACCCACCATCACTAGAAAACGATAACCCATTTTGCCGTCAGTCATCCGTTTCCTTCTGTATTTATCTGGACCTAACTTAAAATAACCAGGTTTAGATGAGTCTTTTCTTGAGATGGATGATCTTTGTCTCATTTAGGATGTGACTATTTTCTCTCCCTTAGCTAAAGCTGTCAGGTATTCTACAGGTTCGCAGTAGTCTGGGCGTAGATGGGCGTAGGACCCGTGGGCGTAACGCGAAGGTAAAAGAGATCATGTGGCGACAGCGCCCACCAACTTGCCTTCCAAATCTTCCAGCCGCCTGCGGCCGGACCACCACCACCACCGCCCCTCGCAATGCTTCTCCTTCTTCTTCCTCCTCTTCGTCTGCTTCTGATTCTTCGCCTACTTCAGACAATCTCTCGACGGTAAAATTAAAATCAAAAGAAATATAATACCAATGATAATAAAAACAATAATAAACTAATGGATGTGCTTTGTTTTTTTTTTTCACTATTTTCTCGTGTTCTCTCTTATATTTTTATTTATTTATTTTTGTGTGAAGTGTTATTTTCGCCAGTGAATTTCGTTTTTATTTCGTGTGTGTCAGTTTTCTCTAACCTCTAACTGACTTACAGGAAGCTTTTTCCTAATTTTAATTTTTTTTTTTATATTTT
>JAXCGZ010023201.1:42500-45000 GCA_037179515.1 Halocaridina rubra
TGTTCAGAAATATTTGTGTAACCTAGGTGAGGCCAAAACTTGAATATGCCGCTCCCTTTTGGAATCCACACTTGAAAACGCCAAAGACTGGTGCCATAAAAACGCAATATCAGTTATGAGGAGAGGCTGAGGGAATTAGACTTACCATCACTCGAAGCTAGAAGACTTAGAGGGATATGTGACAGTATTAGAATTCCTTCATGGTTATGACAGAGTGGATAGGGATCGATATTTTGATATGGCTGACACTAGAACTAGAGGTCATAGTTTGAAGCTTCGTAAAAAAAACTTTGCAGACTGTAAGGAAGTAGGGAAGTTACGAGCTTGGTGCATTTTCTCGTTAGCAGAAATAGGTAATTACAGAGAGAGAGAGAGAGAGAGAGAGAGAGGTGTAAACGATCTTGTAGGCATCATTCATAGTTGTATTTTGCATATAGAGTGAGACTTATTTCTCATAGCCTACTCCGAGAGAGAGAGAGAGAGAGAGAGAGAGAGAGAGAGAGAATATGATCTCAATGGTTGATAACCAATGTTATTGAGTATAATATGCTGGTACTTAGAGAGTTCAGGGGGATGGGTCACAGAGGCGATGGGAGGGGGATATCATGATTGTGATAAGAGGAGGGGGTGGAGCTATGGAGTATCTAAAAGGAGAGGTTGAAGCCATTGGAAAAATAATAAGACCTAATTCCTCTGTCTCAGATCCAGCCTCCATGGAGCAAGCAAGCTCAGTTCGGTGCCGGTCCAATGCCTGGATTAATGGAGAGAGTCGGTAGCAGGAAGGGCCAACCCATATCAACCTGGGGAAAAGTTGCCTATGTAGAAAGAGAACGCTGAGGGCTCAGTTTATCTTAGACTATTGAACAACATTTCGACCAAGTTTTGTGGGTACTTTTGTGTATTAATGGTTGGGACTAAGCTTCACTGAGAGAAGAAAAATTCTTTCTTTTGTTTGGAACTACCTTGGCTTAGTACGGAAGCTTCTTTCTAGGTATCATAGTATATTTCGTGGCTTTTAGTATGGCCTGGCTCCAGAATTTTATAAATGTAACCTTTTTATGTTTTAAACGCCCCGACGAATATACAATTTTTGAATGATCTTATAGGCTTTTTACCACTAGTTATTTGAAGAGGGGTTTGGGGCGACTTATTCATTTGGTGATAGATAGATAGGTAAAGCCCTTATAATATTTAATGAGCGTCGTGTCATCTTCATTAAGTTATAGATTGTTTGGGGATGAAATTTGTGATTTTACCATTCCAGAGTTATTATTTATATTAATACTTATTTTTATTATTATTATTATCATTATTGTTATTATTATTATTATTATTATTATTATTATTATTACTAATATATTGAACAAACAAGAGACCGATCTGAAAAAAGTGGAAGACTATATAAAGCAAACTTTAGGTATGATGGTACTTTCTCTTTATTTAACCTTAGTTTGTAATAAATTCAAACTTTAGGTTTCATACCTTGGCATTCTAAGTAGTTTTTGTTAATCATAGACCTTAATTATCGTATTCTGTTTATGGTTATAGAATTAGTTTCTAGGAAGCCCATGCGTTAAGTATCATGCGTTATTCTTTGATTTTATAATTGGTTTGGATTTCCGATCGAAGCTGGGAACTCTAGACTAAAGTGCCACAGCTTAATCCTCTAGAGTCTAGACCAACAGAGGTGGTAAAAGAGGAGAACTTGATGTGGCGCTCTGGCATAGAGTTCCCATGTTCGATTCCCGACCAAGATGGAAGATTATTTGAATACATTTAAAAAGACTTAATTGCATTGCATTTGTTTCACCTTGAATGTTGAGGAGGAAAAATAAATGTATTGGTGGGTTGGAGAGGAGGGTATAACTGAGATTAATGGTCGCAGTGGTGTCCCTCCATGTGGATATCATCAGAGGATAATCCAGTTCCTCCTTTTTTACAACCTCTTGAGGTCTAGTGGACAATGCTGTGGCGCTATAGTTTTAAAGAGTTCCCCGGTTCGATTCTCGGCGAGGAAGAGGGATTATTTGAATACATTCAAAGATGCTTAATTGCATTGCATTTGTTGATTATTATTAATTATTATTACTTATTAATTATCATCATCATCATCACAATGATATTGTGAAATGTGTAAAGGAAGTATTCGCTAAAAATCTTGCGATGTTCGTGATCTGCATAAAATTTAATAGCTCATGGAAAAGCTTTGTACCCGAGTTTCCATGTTGTTTTATGGGAATTTTTATTACGTCTTTTTTTCTATTAGGGCTTTTATCACTTTTTTTTTGCCTCATTGTTACACATGGAAGGAAAGTAGATTACCATATGGCTAGATCATTATACATAAGTGTGTGTGTATCTCTCTTTCTCTCTCTCTCTCTAGGTAATATATATATATATATATATATATATATATATATATATATATATATATATATATATATATATATATATATATAATATATATATATATATATATATATATATATTATATATATAT
>JAXCGZ010023201.1:50000-56720 GCA_037179515.1 Halocaridina rubra
TCTTTTACTTCTAATCTGGATTCTCTCTCTTTCTTCGCCGTAAGGTATCTTCCCTTTCTTTTTTATCGCTGCTCTGATGAGTTGGCGAGTTGCATCCCTCTCCCACTGCCGAGGCCGCGTAACACTCACCAAGCGGCCTCATCTCGCAGGTACTGCGTGGAGATTTGTAGCTTCGGATTGGTCGGTGCAGCGACGGCTTCTTCCCATCTACCTCCAGACTCTGGAACTGTCTTCCTAATTCTTATGACCTATCATCCTTCAAAAAGCAGATATATATATCGTCATCTCAGGGCCTAGTCCTCCATATCTCTGGGTCCTCTGTACTTTTTTTTTTTTTTTTTGTCTGTCGTTTTCCTTTGTGTAACATTACCTCATCTCTGCCATGTCCTTATCCTTTTTGTTTTCCTTCGTCTTGGTATTTTCTTGTGCCCGAGCCTTTATTGATGAGGGCAATTTTTGCATGTCCCGGTGACACACTCATAAAAAAAAAAAAAGGATGTAGGATTAGGGAAGGAGACGGGGATATATCCTGTGACTTGGAATATTTTTCTGGTGGGATTGGGAGTGATTCTGGTATACCCATTTGTTGGGGAGGGGAGTAAGATATATGTGTTTTGGTGGTGGAGGGGAAGGGTGGTCTCCTAGTCCTGTGGGAGAGTTGCACAGGTGTGTTTTTCTTGCCAGTTGTGGATGAACGTGAGGCTGCAATACTTCCCTGTTCCTCTTACACATGCCATCACATCAACCCCTCACCGCACAAATACGCAAACATGCGCGGAATGAGATGTGCACGCACGTATATATACTTCCATCTCAAATGATGCGCATGAATACCTACCCTTTTCAAGTCACGTTTAAATGTTATATTAACATTGCTGGACTTATTGAAACATAGGTTGTGCTCATGCATTAATGCAAGCGCAGGTACTTACCGGGACTTTTTTTTCTTCTTCTTATCATTTAGTGTGTTTACTGGAATTCTTGGGACTTGAAAGGTGATGGCCTCCGACGTTTTGATAGTCTCTGTCTGCTCAGCAGATCAGTGATTTCAGTATATTATAATGATAATAATAATAATTATAATTATAATTATTATTATTATTATTATTATTATAATGATAAGAAGAAAAAGAAATAATAATAATAATAATAATAATAAGAGGAAGAAGAAGAAATAATAATAATAATAATAATAATAATAATAATAATAATAATAGTAATAATATTCCCCTGTCTAATCAGCAGATTGAGAAATTTAAGTAGTACATAATAATAATAATAATAATAATAGTAATAATAATAATAACAGTAATCATAATCATTATCATCATCATTGTAATAGTTCAAGAACTTGTGAAGAAGGTAATGGTTCTGCGTGTGTATGTCAATGATCTTTTGATTGATGATGCTAATTACTTAATAGTTCAATATTTGTCGAGTTCATCCGCCCAAATAATAATCACCTGTGGATAAATATAACGAATAATCACGTGGTTGTTTGTTCTTCGTAAGCTCCTCCTCGGTCAAATCCTTAGCACAGGGGAAATAAAACACGATCCAGTGGCAATAAAAAGAAGAAGAAAAAAGAAGGAAAAGTTAAATAAACAGTTGTTCTTCCAGATATTATTATTATTATTATTATTATTATTATTATTATTATTCCTGAGGGTGTTTTATACCATTTATATTTGCTAGATATGTATTGAATTATAAGGAGAGGGTAACTGTGACCCCCAATACCTACCCTCACCAAGTGAGCGAGTCCAAACACTTTTCCTTTCCTGAAATACGGAACCGTATAAATCATGGCCGAGAGAGGCTTGAGTGCCGATAGAAGAATGTTGGCCTAAGGCAATAATAGGCAGGGCAGGCAATAGACGAGATCGTATTTTTTTTTTTTTTATTGAAGTGGTTCAAGAAGGCCATTATTCGTCTTGGCCAAGCCTGAACTTGTGAAAACACTGTTCCACTACAAACCTCGCGTACATGAGTTGTCCTCAACGAATATAATCTTTCAACAGCGTGAAAGCTTAGGAATTCGAACTCTGTACCTTTTGGGTGTGAGCTTCTTTAAAAGAGGAAACTTGTTCATGTTTTTTTTTTCGTTGAAAATTTTTTACTTTTTTATATCTTGGTCGCAAAAGTTTCTGACTAAGAGATGTACGAACGAGTATGGAGTGTTGAAGTCGGGTCCTATTAAAGAAATAATGTGGAGACAGTATGGCGTTATTATAAGTAATTATAACATTTTGGTGACCGACGTTGAAATATGACTTGGCAAAAAATAAGTTATGCGAACCACTTAGGGGTACAAAAATGGAAATAAATGTTTGTTTGTTTGGGTGTGAGATTTGATATACAGATGACGTTGTAGAAGTATTACTATTTGTATGATACTGAAATTACATGAGTCGGTATAGAATTACAGCGTGTTTTTAAGCGAACTTGAAATGGTCCCCGTGGTATCTCACTATTACCTTAAAGATATAAATGCTGTAGGTATGTAAGGTTGAAGTAATCATTGGTTCTTAAGCAAGTACATCTTCGAATTAAAAAAATATTTTATTTCTTTTTTCATGGAATGACAGTCCAATACCGGATGAAGGGGCTAAAGTGAACCGGAGAAATTTATTTTGAGGAGGGGATGGCTGTGGCCACTACTGACTTGCTCAAGAATGTATTAGTGATTTTTTTGCAACAAAATTTGTTGCAGTTGCAGGCACCGCCGCCAAAGTTGCTTTTGTGCGTCTATAGGGAGCCATTGCTTATCAGTAGCCGCTTTCAAAGGACGCTAGTGTGTGTGTGTGTATATATATATATATATATATATATATATATATATATATATATATATATATATATATATATATATATATATATATATATATATATATATAAATTATTACCTAATTGTGCTTACGGGAAAGAGCCCCTTGCTTAACTCCCCGTCTCTTTATCGGCTTTATATTGTACTTAGTGATACTTATAATGCTTGTTATTAAAAC
This sequence comes from Halocaridina rubra, assembly GCA_037179515.1. Classification (NCBI taxonomy): domain Eukaryota; kingdom Metazoa; phylum Arthropoda; class Malacostraca; order Decapoda; family Atyidae; genus Halocaridina; species Halocaridina rubra. Next base: position 53,006 of record JAXCGZ010023201.1, read on the forward strand.
TATGGATTGAGTTAGCATTGACTACCTCTTCGCTTAGCGAATTCCAATCATCAACTACTCTTACACTAAAAAAGTACTTCCGTACATCCTGCAGAGAAATTTTCTTACGACGCTTCAAACTATGACCTCTAATTCTAGTGCCAGCCGTATCAAAATATCGATCCCTATCCACTCTGTCATAACCATGAAGGAATATAAACACCGTCATCGTATCCCCCCCCTCATTCTTCTTGCTTCGAGTGATGGTGAGGCTAGTTCCCTCATAACAGAGATTGCGTATTTCAGGCTCCAGTTTCGTGGCATGTCTCTGAACGTTTTCCAGCTTAACTACTTTCTTTTTCAAGTGTGGATTTCAAAAGGGTCTGCTTATTCAATATTGTGTGTGTGTGTGTAGATTTTTCTCAAATGTCCTTCCTGATACCAAAGCGTCTTCTCATGCATTCGGTCTCAAGAACGGCACTCTGTTGTTCGGCTTTGCTCCTCCAATTGGCATGTATAATGCGTGGCTCTTCTCCTCTTGACGGACGGTTAAAGCAGCTGGATGCATTATTGATTGCCTTGGCTAAAGATAAGGAAAAAGTGCCTAGCCCGTATAGCACTTCCCTCCTCTCGACTCTGCTAATTAGCTCCAGTGGAGAGAGAGAAAGCCATTAATTTTAGATATAAGCAGCGTTGCAGGAAATGCCAGAGGGTGATTTGAATCATGCCTCTGCATCATCTGTTTTTGAATCCCTCCCCCCGGATTTTATTTCAGGGTTTCCCACTCCTTTGTGCGTCTGCAAGGCAGCAGGAATAGATGTAGGTAATACCACATACTGTCATAGTAGTAATAAACATTTACCTCACGTGACCTAACTTATAACAATAATAATAATAATGATAATAATAATAATTAGATTTGTGTACAAACATTTCCTTCTTACACTGCTGTAGGCCGTTAGGACTTATTCTTTGTTATTGTATAGTAATATCGACAAGACAAAATAATTTATTATTATTATTATTATCATCATTATTACTATTATTATTATTAATTATTATTATTATTATTATTTATTATTATTATTATTATTATTATTATTATTGTATAACTGAAAATACTACTTCTTTACACTCCTCCCCAAGTCTTCAGTTGTGAAGAATACTTTGAAGAAATAAATAGATTAACAAGTAAATAAATAAAAGATTGCGATAATGAGACTTTTCTTGTCTTTGAGACTGAAGGGTTAAAGTAGGCAGCGTGAAATTTACTTCTACAGATATAAATGAAGCTGGATTGGCTATGACGAAAATTGAAATTATCCTTGTAATATCACGGACGCAGATGTGAAGAATTGACTGTGCCCAAGGGTATATGTGCGTGCGTTGTTGTTGATGTGTGTGTACGAGTATATATATATATATATATATATATATATATATATATATATATATATATATATATATATATATATATATATATATATATATATATATATATAATATTTGGAAGCGTCTTGAATACACTGATTATGTGTCCTAGGTTCGAATTTCGGTCGGAGGTATATAATATTAAAGTGTGTGTGTGTGTGTGTAGATTGCTAAGTTCATTTTTAGCCCAAAAGCCAGTATGCCATACAATCAGTCAGTCATCAGGAGCCACTCTTCCACTTCATGTAGGCCCAAAATGTCCGACTGTCTGCGACATATCGTTCATTTTACATTAGGTGAGATCACGTTACTTTTGTTTAATATGAAGTCCATTTTCAACCCATTATCTCTCTCTAATGAAGTGAATGAATTTTCTTAAGCCCGACACCCTCATGGAGTTGATTATTCCTCTAAACTAAAAAATATTTACCAAACAAATGAATGCAGCCGAGTGGATGGATTAGAAAGATAGGTAAACTGCCGTTTTTTTCCCTTGTTTATGATTAAATCAGTCACCAAAGGAAGCGATGGGATGGGGGGGAGAATGATATTATCGTCCTTGACCGCCTACCTCTGATGGCTGCCCAGGACTTTGCATGACTGGAGGCAGCAATTTCAACCTGCCTTCGGATTATGTTTTATTTGGAAGAGGAGGAGGAGGTGGTGGAAGAGAAGAAAAAAGAAAATGAACACGAGGAAAAAATGAGAAAATGAGGGGGAGGGGGAGGGTTAAGGAACAAGCTGTCATAACCTTGAGAGGGTCATCCAGCCTTCGTTTCATGGCGACTGCCAATTTTTTTTTTATGGGGGAAAAAATTATATATATATATATATATATATATATATATATATATATATATATATATATATATATATATACCTTTTATGTATGTTTGCTTGTGTGTATATGTCACCCTGCAGCTGGTTATTTCAGTGAGTACAAAAAACAGATGTTCAGTAATCACGCTATTCGCTCAGTTCCTCCTGTTATTACTCCATTTATAAAGCTTTTTGACTATGAGGTGTTTTCGCGCAATTTTCAGATAGAGTTTTGTAGATATTTTGAAAGCCGTCTCAGTCAGCTTAAGAAAGCGAACGAGTCGTGTTTTGTTTACATATGCTAATTAATAGTCGATATATGCTAAGAATGGTTTAGACAACTTCTCATTAGCGGTCACTCACTTTGGACCGATTTCTTAAAGAGTGTAAACCTAGGATATCATATTGTTAGTTTGCTAGACACACACAAATGGATTTCATAAATGCATCTGAAGCGGTTCTGGGCCCGATTTCTCAAATAGTGTAAACCAAGGATATTATATTGTTAGTTAGCTAAACACACACAAATGGATTTCATAAACGCACCTGACGCGGTTCTGGGCCCGATTTCTCAAACAGTGTAATCCTAGGATACCATATTGTTAGTTAGCTAGACACAAAAATGGATTTCCTAAACGCATTTGACGCAGTTTTATGTATGGCTAGGATCCCTCCATAGAGGGATTTTAGCCATACACATAACCTTGTCAGATGCGTTTATGAACTCCATTTGTGTGTCTAGGTAACTAACAATATGGTATCCTAGGTTAACACTGTTTAAGAAATCGGGCCCAGAAACGCGTCAGGTGCGTTAATGAAGTCCATTCGTGTGTGTCTAGCTAACTAACAATATGATATCCTTGGTTTACATTCTTTGAGAAATCGGGCCTTTGATGGTACGCTGGACATTTTACAGCCAAACCAGTTTTCAGAGAGAGAGAGAGAGAGAGAGAGAGAGAGAGAGAGAGAGAGAGAGAGAGAGAGAGAGAGAGAGAGAGAGAATCATTGTCAGTTTAAGATCACAGTACTTGTGTGTTTATAGTAATAATAATAATAATAATAATAATAATAATAATAATAATGATGATTATTATTATTATTATTATTATTATTATTATATGTAGATTTTACATACTATTGGCCAGGGTTGTCATGGTGTAAATCAACTGATTTAAATAGATTTAATTCAGTTTAATTTAATTGAGACGTATTTTTTTCGCAAGGTTTGCTAATATGCCTAATTCAGTTTACAGCTACGCAATTTATTCCAACGGAAATGATGGTAATTTTACTCCTTGATACTGATTTAGCTATTCTATGTTGGTGGTTGATTAGTTCCCCTTTAGTGGAGGGAGGTAAGAATGCTTCCTCTGTATTCCCCTACTTATTGTAATAGTCCACACTATTGTGCAGAGCGAGGTGACAGGGAATCCCCTCCTCTATTTTCTTCCTTTAAAGAGTCCAGATATTTTGTTTTTACTCAGCC
>JAXCGZ010023202.1:0-56582 GCA_037179515.1 Halocaridina rubra
GTTGTTTGTACCTATGTAAACATTTATATCACTCACTGACTTTCATATATAAAAAACACAAGTTTACAATATCCAATTAAGAAAAAATATCTGACAACAGGGGTATAATGTGATGATAGGAGATATTATCTGCAGCAACAGAAAGTCAGATAAACCTCTACCCTGATAGGTGAGAGCTTAGACAATATAACTGGAGGTCTCCCTGGGATATCAAAAAAATATTAACTTCAATGTCATATGATGAAAAAACATAGTTTAAGGCATGGAGAAATTCAAGGTACAGTACATTTGAAAGAAAACCTGTCAGAATATATCACTGTGTATATGAAATACTATACGTGGGGAAAGTGTCCAACATATTAGTCATCAATTCATCACAATTATTACCGCATCCAAAAATCGATTTCAGTGTTATCCAGTACTTGCACTTTTACTGCATATCTTTTATAACAAATATTCACAGTGCGTCCTCGCATATAATACAGTACCTGCTACTTTACAAGAATTTAAGTTGATTCATTATGTAAACATACTAAGGTGAATTTCATGAATTTCCTTCTATGGATATAATATTTTGTCTCAACCCAGTATTTTGCCTCAAGGAAAAGCCATCTTGAATTCTTAAAACTCATTTTAACATTACATATATTTAAACAACGATCCTCTTCCATGATTTTTACGTATGATATTAGTTACTGTTAATGAACCCTTAATGAAATACGAATACATGTATTCTTTAAGTGTTATTTAATTTTACTGTTTAAAGCTTGTTAATATTTGACTTTTGGCTAGTGTGGTCCTCATATTTATGCAATTTTCTGACACTTTTCAAAAGACATTTAAGTACGTTCAAAATAGGAGTACACTTAGTCATCTAACTCTATATCTGTGCTAATGAGAGACAAATGGAAATCCAATACATTCAGTCACTTGACTTTTGGCATCTGATCCAGATCCTTTTCCAAGGTTGAAGGGTGAGTCACCAATAGCAGTACCTTCCATGTGTAAAATTAATGATTTATTCATACTGATTCTTAATCTTTTGAAAGTAATTGCTCCTGACCTAATTAGATTCCTTCAGTGCAGCTCTTGTGATGTTGCTTAAAACTCAGAGTTGGTACATGGAGAGGAATGTCCTTATCATCTCCAAATACAAAAGACTTTCAGCTGAATTCACGACATTTCCTTAGGTTTAGTTAATATGACCAGCTTTATTTATACGATGGTATTTCAGAAAGATAAGCTGTCATTCATTTATGGATAAATCATTGTCTTAATGATGAAAACATTCATACCTCCTCTAGGTACTATGGTATGGACAGCCTAAGAATGGAGGTTCACCAGCAGCAGGCTCCCATTATCTTTACTACTTTTATTGATCTTAGGAATATTGCTGTGTCTCATAATTATATAAATAATAATGATAATATATAATAAAAATAAAAATAATAATAATAATAATAATAATAATAATACTGCCCCATATACATACACGTTTTCTATGAGAATGCATTAAAGAAAATCATTAATATGTATACTTAAGGATAACTGAATCTCTCTCTCTCTCTTTCAAACACACTCACATATATAAGAATGCTGAATATATTATATTTACAAAGTACAGGTACTATACATTGTCACACTGGATGTTGCACTTTACATAGTGTCAGATTAAAGTATTGTTCCTCTTTCTTTTCATATTGGACTTGTTGCCACTACAAACCCCAATTCAGAATCAACGAATAATCAGATTTAACAAACCGTCGTCCCTCCCTAATAGACAGTTAAATTGAGGGTTGAGTGTACTCAGTTTTACCCTATCCTTCCCAAAGTGTAAAATAAACTCTCGAAGAGCTACAGCTAGAAGTGTTATCCACTGACCTTATTTTTCCATCTTTCTATCAATGGTGTTCTCTACAGTTTGCAAAAATATAAATTCTGATCAGGTATTTTCAGCAATTTCACCCTCCCTCCCACTCAATTTCATATGAGCAACCGAGTTACAAACATTCACTGATACGAACATAAACCTACCCATTATCTACCCATTTATAAATGTATGTACTACTGTACTGCACTGTATTATTACATTATTATTACTGTATTAAAATTCATTAATACTGTGTACTTTATGTTTTATGTAGTAGTCAAGAAGCATCAGAGAGGACTGTAATTATTGCACATGATTCCAGGAGCCACTGTTCAGATATCCCCATTGAAGAGAGTGATAGAGTTATTTCTCTACCCAAGACTTAACAGTTTTCTTCTCCAAAAATGTCTTCAACAATGATGAACATTTTGCCTAGGAATATGTGCTTTCGAATGTCAATCTTAAAAGTCAGGTTATGAAACATTCAATGACGAAAACCAGTCTTATGAATTAACACAAAGACCAGAAAGTTCCATTTCCAAAGAGGTCTAAGCATCTTTTTGCAGAAATGTGTCTTCAGTAAAGATTGTTCTGAACTTGCTATGCCTTTGTGCTTTTTCAATTTGATAAAAATTAAATGGTAGTAAAGAAATCTTTGGATATTTCGTATGTTGGTGAAGAATCACTATGGCACACCAAATACAAAACAATCTTTTCTGAAGACACTTTTCTTGAAGTGTCTTCAGCTCATATTCTAAAGTATAAGGTACCTCTTTGTTGAAGACATTTCTGGAGGAGAGAGTTAATAATTCTTGGGAGAAGGATCTCTTACCACTCTCTTCAACAGGGATAGCTGAAATAAGGAGTCTTGGACCCTTGTGTGATAACTGCAGTCCTCTCTGGAGCTTAACAAACATATATATACAGTACTGAACATACAAAATACCAACTAATGAACATATTAAAGTTCATTAATATAGTATACTTTATTATATATGTAGTAGTTAGGAGTCTTCAGTCTAAGTACTGTACATTACTGCATATGTAAGCGCTGTACAGTACTTTATTTTACTTAAGCACAGGTTACGAACAATTCTACTTATGAACGGACTTCTGGAACCTAACTCATTCACAAGATGGGTAATATTATCATTCCCTGGATTACATTTAAGTTTATATTTGCTCACATACACCTGCAACACTTAAACCAATACATTTTAACTTTACTCCCAGGTGTCTCTGCACTTCAGGTACATATCATTATCTTGCCCTTTTCAACAATTACTCTTTAGGTGCCTTTTTAATATATATGCTATTACCTCCTCTGTCAGTATCTCAGTCATCCTCATTTGAAGGGTCATCAGCAAATAGAAAATTGACTATTTGCTAACTTTCATATCCACTATACAAGTTCCTTGGCCTAACAGTTACTATTATGTCTCTCAAACGAGCACATATACTATAATCACCAACGTGACATAACACACCTTCACTCTACATGAATTCTTGTAGATGCAAAACTGACCAAATCACATTCCTATATTTCCTGTCAAATGCTCCACATATAACCATCAGAGTAAGCTCCTGGTCTACGTGAAGTTATTTTTGCATAAACCCACAGCGTCTGACATTGGCTTTGTAAAGCCGTTCTTCCCGTTAAATACTACAAATACACCTTGCATGGGACTAGAAAACTTTTGTTATACTCGGAACTGTTCATCTAATGCCCTCAGAACTTGTAAAACTGAACAATGAAATGCTGTCAGAAAACTATTATTTCTTCCTCCATAAAACTGGTTCTATATAGCCTATAAATCAACATGGTACAACCCCTCTGCCTCTCTATCTCAAGAACTCTATGATAGATCAATACCATGATGTCCTCATATTTTATCTCCTCTTCTTAGTGAGTTTAATACATTACCTCTCTTAATATCTATACTGATCACTTGCAATATATAATTTATTATTACTACAACCTTGTCATGATGTAACTGGAATTTCAGAAAGCAGAAATAGGTATGACAGGAATAGTGAACCACAAAAAAATTGGGTTAATCAGAAAATATAAAATTTTCCACTGATGAAGAAAACATTTACCTGTCTGAGTATTCTCTCTGTATTAGATTTACACAGTTCAATATACAGTAGCTTTCGTACATACTGATGCATTGTAGGACGTTCTTTTCTCATAGTTTCAGGCCCAGCATCAGGAGGATTCACATAAAAATATGCATTTTCAATCATGGTGTTATACCTGCAATGTATGAGGCGTGTACTTATTAACAGCCAATAGAGGGATATACAGACAAATACTACAATTCCTTGGTTGGCAATACGTGACTTCAATCCATCAAGGCCCAAATAATAGTATTATTAAGATTATAGTTTCAAAAGTTTGTGCTTGATTGCACAATTAAAGAGTGACATGACACTTCATACCACATAAGCATATTAGTCCTTTCACAAATTTGTTTACGGATTTGTGCTTTAGCCTCAAAGGAAAGAAAGCAATACTGACTACAACCACATTCTTCAAAAGGATATGGATCTAGTTGTGCAGCTTACATAACTTCTGCTGCTTTTATTGCTGTTGATATTACCTTTGATATCTTAAAAAGGGCTATAAGCTGCTCAATCTTAGGTCCTTGTTTTGATTAATTTAAATTATTAGATTCCATATTATAACATTGTCATCTGTAATCCATGTAGAGTAATATAATTAAGTATAAGCTTAGAGGACCGCAGTAGAGCGATGATTAGAATGCTAGACTTGGGGAGCAATAAATCTGTATTCGAGCACATTACGAAGTATTAGGGAGGGCATCCAGCCTTAATCCTCAGTCCACCTGGCTGTTTTCATCCCATCCACCCCAATTTGAATGGGGATTAATAGGAACACATAAAACCGCAAAAATTTATTATTAACTAGCTTACAATGATAATTTTTCCATCTCAAATAAATTTTCTATCTTTCATATTTAAAATCAAATATGTGTAAAAATTTGGGAATCATTTTGCATAACACCACATACTGTATATGATTTTACAGCTGTCAGGATGCACTTCCAGAGAACCTTGCCTATTAATCCTATGGATAGCCAAAGTAGTGTGGTGGCGAGGGAAATGCATTGGCTCTTTATCTTCAAGGAGTAAAGTGGAGTAATTAGGAAAGTTATGATGGAGCTAAGAGGAGTAACTGGAGTGAACTGTACTCTGGTGAATGATAACTTGGCTCCCTCCTTACAAAGTGGATTGCAGCTACTATATATGTATGTAGGTATGAATGAATGTATATTCATTACTCATAATAGAAAAAATGGGGCAAAAAAACCCCTTGGGAATTGGTTATTTTTCGTACCACCTCCACTCTGAGAGGTAAATTTTACTGAGTCAAACTTTCTGAAACACCACATCAGCAATGAAATATAAAACTAGAGTTTCGGCTGAGCATCAGTATTGCAAGGAAGTGCCTCCGTGTGTTTGTAACTACCCCATTCTAGTACACAATCAAAACAATCTTAGACAGAAAAAATAAATAAGTGATTATATGATATTGATGAAACTGACCAATAACATTCAAGATCGTGGACCACCAAATATTCATAAACTGAATGAATATATTGTTGTCAATATCAGGGCTGAGCATTGGAAAGGAAACAGAATTCTGTATTGGACATTACAAAGTCATTCACCTAAAAGGAGACTGCATTAGTTGGTGAGGCTATAGGTATATCATTTACCGTTGTTGTGAACCAATTGGATTCTGAGAGTTTTCAGATTGTTTCTTTCAAGAATAAAACACCTGCTAAGCTTCGTGTGACAGTTCAGGAGGTGGGTGCTGCTGAAGTGTGATAACTTGTTGGACAAGATCAGGAATAGGCGACAAATGCCGAAATACTCAAACCTTTGGGATCAAATGCTACTGATTCTGTATGTTGGTCAAGAGAGCATCTTTTGGTGTTAAAGAAGTCGCCATGAGGAAAGGGTACTATAGCAGACACAATGCCTAAGGACAAAAAAGGTTAGTTGTAATAAAAATGGAATTAGAAATGCTGAACAGAGATCTAGGTCACCTAAAAGTTACTAAAGTAGGGTGGTGGAAGGTTCGATGTGAGGGTCGAGAGATGTCTTTTGTTAAATATTTTTGAGATGACCAATCGCAAAGAAATAAATGAAATATAGGAAGGCCATTATGAAACACACTTATCCTTTGAGAAGATCAGGCACTTCCACTGGCTTGTATCAATCATATGAGAAAGCTGCTATACTGGTACAATATCTAAAAATTGTTGTAGCATGGTAACTTAACTGCACATAGCAAACAGTAATTGGACAAATACAGATATCAATTAGGGAAACAAGAGGATAAGAAAACTTTTTTAATTTTTTATGTGACACCGGGACAGGCAAGATAACTTCACTCATCAATAAAGGCCCGGGCAAGAAGAAAACATTAAGATGAAGGGAAAGAAAAAGGTAAAGGACAAGGCAGAGATGAGGTAATGATACACAAAGGAAAAGGATAGGCTGAGAGAAGAGTCAAAGTACTGAAGACCTTGAGACAAGGCAGGATTAGGTCCTGAGATGACAACAGATCCGTTTTTTGAAGGAAGATAGGTTATAAGAATTAGGAAAGCAAGAAGGAGGAAGAGTACCAGAATCTGGAGGTAGATGGGAAGAAGTAGTCACTGCACCGACCAATCCACAAGCTACAAATCTCCACACAGTACTTGTGAGATGAGGCCGCTTGGCGAGTGTTATGCGGCTTCAGCAGTGGGGGAGGGATGTCTCTCGCCAACTCATCAGAGCAGCATTGGAAGTAGTAGTGAAAGAAAAGAGATAGGGGTGATACCTTATGACAAAGAGAAAGAGAATTCAGCTTAGAACTAAGAGAAGGGTCATTAATGAGTCTGACAGTCCTAGATTAAACCCTATCAAGGAGAATAGCATAAGAAGAAGCACCACATATGTGCAAGCAGTATTCTATGCAGGGATGGATAAGACCTTTATAGATTTTAAGTAACTGTAAAGAGGAAAAGTAATGACGAAAACGAAACAGAACCCCCAATTTTTTGGATGCAGATTTAGAAATTTGGATTATGTGATTCCTCCAAGACACTTAGAGGATATCTGGATTCCAAATATGTTAATAGAATTAAGAGGGTAAATCTTGTTAGTTTCGAAGACAATAGGGCTATCAGTAGGAGATGAAGATAAAGGGATAGCCAAAAACTGTGTCTTGGAGGCATTAAATTAAAATGAATTTTGGCTGCCCCACTCAGATTTCTGCTGCAAGTTGGAGTTGAGAGTAGAAGAGTGATACGAAATTGATTATGAGTAGCAGATGAAGGTTGTTAAGAAAATGCAGAGATAAATGATGGGTAGAATCATTGGCATATGCATGAAGAAGAGAGGAAGATGGGGAATGAAGAAGACCATTGATGAAGAGAAAGAGCAGAGTAGATGAAAGAAAAGAGCCATGTGGAACAGCACTGGTAACAGGGAATGGGCTAGATGTTGCACAGTCAACAACCACAAATATAAAACGGTCAAAAAGAAACTGGAAATCGGAGAACAGAGAGAAGGGGTAAAGCCATAAGAAGGGAGTTTGGCCAACAGATACTTGTGTCAGATTCTGTCACAAGCCTTAGAGATATCAAGGGCGACGACAAAGGATTCCCCATAGTTCCTCAGAGAAGATGATCATACATGAGTAAGACAGGACAGGTCACCATTGTATCTTGCCTTGCGGAAGCCATAATGGTGATCGGAGATAAGTGATTAGATTCAAAGCATTTTAAGAAGTGAGCGTTGAACAAAGTTTCAAAAACTTTAGTAATAGAAGAGGTTAGGGCAATAGGTCGGTAGCTTGAAGGAATAGAGTGGTCATCCTTCTTAGGAATAGGTTGCACTAGAGCATGCTTTCCAGATGAAGGATAGATACTAGTTGAGAGCATAAGGCAAAAAAGATGGCAAATCATGGGAGACAGTTCATCAACACACTTCTTAAGGAACCTTGAATGGATACCATTGAAACCAGATGCTTTGTTCGTCTTTAAAGAGCAAAGAACCTTATGAACTTTGTGTGATGAAAGGATAAGGGAGAGCACAGGGTTAGAGAGGGGTAAAGATTGAGGGACAGGTGAGCTGGAATCCTTTAAGGATAGTTGGCATAAAAATGAGAGCCAAAGAGAGTGGCTTTGTCAGTGGAAGAGCAAGCTATAGAACCATCAGAATGAATATCAGTGGGTGAGGGGTTAAGGTCTCAACTTTTCTTCTTATAAAGGAAGCTTTACACCCTTGAATCTGAGCAGAACAGCAATTCCTAGCTACGATAAAAGCAGAGCGAGACATATTAGAAGGAGAGGCTTGGTAGGACCAGTATGAGCGATCCCTGGCCTTACTTATATACATAAACAAAACCAAATGAAGAACCCAATCTGTACAAAGTGACAAATTATTTGGTAATATAATAACTACTCAAAACATATTCAATAGTGAATCAAGTTTAAAAATAAAAATGAACGGAATCATACTTTATGTTATAAGCAAAAGACTGTACTGACCTTGGATCAAAAGCTTTAACAGTTTTCTTCCTCATCATCTGTTCAAGACAAACTTTTGTGCGGTGATGAGAATCTGCAATTCTGGAAAACCATGCATAATTAGCAACATAATATGAAAAATAATTCATGACAAATCTTTACTAAATAAATAATTTAGCCAGTAAATGGAAAAATAGTATTCTATCCAATGGAACATATGAATAGGGGTAAAGGAAATCACAGTACCTTATGTAAAGCATAATTCTTTGCCAATACTATTCAGGTAACAGATGTGATATGCGAAGATATAATCACCTGTACATGAAGCGCCCACAGGTCTCCAATAGATTACAGGCCATTTCAATATGGTGATGATTAAAATCCTGAAGAAGCATTCTGAGACAGATTAAAGCCTCACTCCTTGGGAAGACTCTAAACTTCACCAATTCCCCAATAAATCTCACAACTTTAATTTTGGATTCTATATTTATCTGATCCTGAAAAGGAAAAGAAAATTTTATAGAGGGCGTTGACAACTGAATTATCAATACGCATATGTACATTCTTAAAAACAGTACTTTAAGAATAAAATATTGCAATATCGCACATAATCAATAAGCCTTACCTATAGGAGAATTAGGTATGTGTAGGTCTTAATACTGCTTAAATGTTCATATATAATGTACTAATATTTCATACAATATTAAGTAAATAAAAAATAGAAGAAAAGAAGATATGCCACTGAGAATAGAAAAGGAAAATACTGGAAGGTAGGGTTCACATAAACAGGGCGTTGAGAAATGCATTCCGTGTCCATTAACAATTCGCACAATGATAGCAATCTTAATTTAGACCTGCAACGGTGCACAGAGAATTTTTCAATGTGTATGGATGAAAATACTGTACTTGGATGGAGAAAGTCATTTATTTGTTTTGTGGTAAAACTAATGTTCATTCAGTTGCTGATGATATATATTAGTTTATAAATAATAAGTAGCATTGTATACAAGCTACATGATTGTTGACAGTATAGGGAGGTGGGAGCGATACGTCACCGCCTACGTAAGTGATAATACAATGAGTTTACTATTAGTAGCTGTTCACAAGTAGAAGATTGACTTTGGTGATCCAAGAGCTATGTGATGGAAGATAAATGCCTCACTACCAATGATGCAATTCACACATATTAGCAGGGAATGTACAGATCTATATACCTATGTATGTATTACATCCACTCATTAACAAAACAATTCTTTTATTTCTATATTTCTATAAACATGACTTTATGATTTTAAAATTTTTTATAATATTTCAAATTTCTTTTAATAGTCTACTTTAATAGGGTTTTCCTTAATCTGCTATTTCTATAAGCAAAATTTTATCAATTAAATAAAATTTCAATAATATTTATCATTTATTTTCAAAGTTTACTTTACTATGTTGTCTTATTCTTTTATTCATTTAGATCTTAATATCTCCTATTCATTCCTTTTCAATTATGCAGTAACCTACTTACACATATTTCGTTACTGAAACTGAAATAATAATCAAATACAATAAAAATCTTACACTACACATGAACATTTGTATTGTATATTTACAGACACATGACACATCAAATGGAGTGATATAAAAAAAAATAAAAAAATACAAAACACGTTACACTCTGCATACGACAAGATGGGAGGCAGCGCTCGGGGCACCCGAGGCACTTACGTTTTCAAACGCACTTTCAAAGCATTTACAATAGTTTTTATTCTTCTATATTTTTTATATAAACGAAAGGCATCGTATAACATTCGTTCAAAATGCCATGCTTTCTTTTACCAAAGCCATAACCTCTCTCTGTCCCTCTATTATTACAATATGGTCTGGCTGTGGTCTTGAATCGCACACTTTGAACATGTACCATTAAACATGTAAGTATTAGGCTGGTCATACATGGCTTTGAGACATTTATGGCGTTATTGAAGGCCATGTTCAAGGCACCCAGAGACACTGACGGGGTCCAGTACTCTCCATTTCTGTTATTATTATTATTATTATTATTATTATTATTATTAACGTTATTATTATTATTATTATTATTATTATTAGAAAGTAAAAATTCACAATAATATATAATGTTATATGCCAGAGATTTTAACTTAAATCAGTTAATTTTCTCAGTTGAGTGCAATGAGGATGCTTAGCGGTCAAGTTAACAAAAGCTCTTGGAATTTATTTCAACTATATTACATTATATATTATATTATGTGGACATTGACTAAATTCTTTTACTATCCTTCTATATTAACGTGAAGTTTCTTTTTCTCTCTCACACACACACTTTGTTGTTTCCTTACTGTACTCCTTTGTACAGTACAGCTAGGCATTTTAATAAACTATTATACTGTATTTTATATTTTTAACTTACCAGCCTATCTCTCTGATATACATTTATACATCTTTATTTCTATGTACATTTCTTACTAAATGCATCAAACATATCTCTTATAGGCACAGTAAACAAAACAAGTCATTATATTGGTTTAATAATTTGCAAAATAGGAAAAGTATATAGTAAAGCATTGTATACTGGCTTGGTGCTGCCAGTGGGACAGTCGCGACCCATAAAAACAACATTCCTGGTATAATGTCATGAGTGTCACAGGTCAGTGACTAGCTGCATTAGATATAGTGTATTTAGGTCAATCGAAAATGCTCTTATAGCAGATGCTCCAACAATATGCTTAAATCTTTATATAATCCACACACAATGCCAAATAAAATGGGAGTCGAGCTAGCTCGTAATGATTAATTACCACTCGGAAAGAATGGACTGGGGTGTAAAAATACCGAATATATCAAATAGAGCCACTGTTTTTAAGGCAAAACATAGCATAGTACCCTTGGCCAGGATATGGTCAAGTTATGCATGTAAATGTGATTGAATGCATATTCATTTAGCATGTACTCCCATCAAGTTCTCATAAGGGATACGTGTAAGATGTACAAGTTATATATTATGACAATATTCTAATAATTATCGTAAAAATTATGGTATATTCTGCAATTCAACTAATCAAAAATCTTAAACTAACGAGAGTGAAATACTTTCCCTCAGCCCCAGCAAGTTGACATGGTTTACTTGTTGCTCTACTCTGAGATAAGTTTATTTCCAATTCACACGTTATTTTTAACTTAACTATTTAGTTTCATGGAATACTCTGATATCAGTAGGTTAAGTTTATAATAGAAAATAAGTATGCAAATACATATGTATAAGAAAAATATACATTACCAATAGTAGGAATAATTTCCCCTGTTATCTAATCTAACCCTATGCAATAATGTTACATCTAACCTTTTACTTTGACATGAATCGGTAACTATTTTGTTAATTAGTGTTATCTTAAAATAAATTGTGCCTAGAGGATTAAAGTGAATATTTAACAGTGTGATATGTGCAGTAGTAATACTCAACCTCCTTGCAGGGCTCCTCTTCCACAATTTGCATATGATAGACAATCTCTCCAATGAGACCTGATGTTGCAATAGTGCCCCCAAAACATACATTTCTTGGCAGTTTCAAATTATTCAGTTTTATATTGTTTGTTGAAATTCAAAACTAATCGTACAAATAATGTTGGGAGCTGTTTCTGTATCTACTATTACTTTTTGATGATAAGCATTGATCTTTTAAACGAAGGGGTCTTGAATTAGGATCTTTATATACCTCCAGTAGAAAGACACAGATATGCTGCATGGAGAGTCAGAAATATTAATATTTCTTACCATACAGTGCCTTTTTCGTCAATGTCTTATCGCATTCACGAGGTCGAAAGATCGGTTCCCGTCCAAGACCGAGAGTTTAAGCTGTTTACTGGCAGGAACTGCTGTGGTTGGACACCACAGTGGGGGGTTGGGGCTTGCCCCGGCTGACGAATACCCATTGTATAATGAAATGGAAATAAAGTTTGTTTGTTTGTTTATTCTATGTTTGCATGCATTTTGTATAATCCAATATAATATTTTGAATTTGAGTAATCACTCTGATAACAATCAGCTTTTACACTTACACTGTTCACAAAAAAAAAATTTACCCATGTTTTAAAATTTTCTTTATATTAATTATATGCTACTAAAACTAATATAGTTTAGGGTGATTTATCATTTCTATTTAACTTTTTTATTTCTGCTGCAAAATTCATGAAGATTCTATGGAACCTCAAGCCTAACCACAAATAGTTGCAAACTGCATGGCAGCAAAACATGCTTACTTGCCATAAGTGCCGATAAAGGGTGGTCTCAAGCTTTAGCGATGGAGTTACAGAGCCTCTATGGAAATATTTGTTATTTCTAGCATACTCTCAATTAAGTGGGATGCTGAACAATCCCATAAGCTATACACCTTCCCTGTACATGCCATTAAGCAGAAACAGCTGTCTACTCAATATTACCATCAAGAACCAATAACCTACCTTTTTACGAACTTGATATCTAAAGTCTTGGCGAAGCATATTCACAAGATCAGTGGCAACATCTGGCATAAGAGGCTGCAAAGTTGCCATCAGTCGGGCATAAAATGGTAAGAGATCAAGTCTTGTTCTAGGAACCAAGAACATAGCCCTGAAATTTAGCCAAATCACAATCTATTAGCTTAACATGATTTATCTAGCATGCCATATAGGCAGGACTAACAATTAGTGATTAGGTATTTTAAGATTTTAAAATAATATGACTGTGGACAGCTCTGTATGCACACATAAACAATTTCTAAAATAACTCTGGAGAAATTCAACAGAGAAAACATCTGCTTTATTTGCTTACATATTCCAGCTAATGGAAAGAACAATATGATCATAACTCCACTCTTAATAACTAACGTCTATTATATATGCAACATTTACAACAACATTCCTTGAGAAATTCATTTATCAGTTACTCATGTAATAAGGTACTATCTATCATCGTGCTTAGATTTACTATAAGTCTCCGAGATGTGGCTGTTAGATCTACAGCCTTCCAAATCAGAGAGCCACTCTCAATCAACACTAAACTATAATTTAATATACAGTAATCATAATCCTGTTTGTTATTAAAGGTTCAAGCAATGGTACATCGAATTTCTTCAATCTTCCCTTTTCATGTCACCTGGTTCAGCAATGACGTCTG
Source organism: Halocaridina rubra (assembly GCA_037179515.1). NCBI lineage: Eukaryota > Metazoa > Arthropoda > Malacostraca > Decapoda > Atyidae > Halocaridina > Halocaridina rubra. Next base: position 13,576 of record JAXCGZ010023202.1, read on the forward strand.
CAGCAAGTGTTCTAACCCTTTTTCATTGTCAATATTTTTCATGTATGGATTCATAAAAGGTACTGCATACTTCTGCTAAGGCTTCACATAATCAAGCAGGTACTTCTATATTTTCTTTACCCATATGCCCAACTCTCATCTAAAGAAATGTACACTACCTTTGTTTTTACATTAGTAAGCATTTCTGGGGACTAATACACTAACACAACGACCTTAGATTTTCACAATTTCAATCTCCATTGATCCTCCAATAACTGAGCATCTAAATTCGGGTAATGTTGCCTAGTTTTTATGCTCATAACTTTGCACTTTGTTGCTATGATACACTGATATGCATTTTATGAAGCTCATGAACAATATCACCTCCATTATTATCACTATATTGGTGTTACATGCAAACCTATTCCAAAATGCATTAAAAGCACTTGGGAGACCATTTAACTATAAAAGGAATGAAATAGGAGCCAATACAAATGCACTAAAAAAAATTACTACTTAAGTTGCTCCAGTCTGACACAGCTACATTCCTCTTTATCCAATACATCTCCACCAATTTATGTTCTTGCCAATATATAAATCTATGAATACACTTTCAGGCCAAAATCATTCTCTTATATAATGATACTGGCACCATCACAGTTTTTCCATTAATCTTAAATAAGTACTGTAAATCTGTCCTCTGCAAAAAGGTGATAAGAAAGAGTGATTATGCCAATGACACTGTATGGGGCAGAGACTTGGAATGCAAAAGGAGGATGAAAGAAAAACTTGGATATAAGGGATATGAGGTGTTTGAGAAGTATGATAGGTGTGACAAGTCTGGATAATGTGTAGATTAGAGGGATGCTGAGTAATACAATGAGGACATAGAGGTACATAAAGAATTCAAAGAAACAATCTCCATGGGTTTTATATTCAATAACACCAATGGAGATTCCAATTAAATGTGAAAACAAGCCACGTCTGAGATTGGGAGAAATACAAATATTCATACAATGTGTTACTTCCCTAGTTCCACCAGTTTGTGAGAATTCTCTCGTTTCTTACATCTTTATCTCAGATCAAATCAAGAGCAGTAAAAAGGAAGGGTGTTTCTAACCATACATGATCTCTAAAGGCCAGTTACTAACTTGACATGCTGCAGTGAGCCAATTCAAGAATCAGCAAGTCACTCAATGATAACAAACAGCTGGAAAAAGCCTCCCAACACCCATCCTTCCGATTCCTCCCTTCCCCGTGAGGACAGAGCCCATCTGGTAAGGCTGTGATGTGGGCACCATCAAGTTTATATGGGCTATCAAAAGTGCACCACACATAACCCCATACCCCTACAACACATTATACAGTGCTCTCTTTGAAGGCACTGTGGGAAAGCCTAGGTTTGACACTGGCCTTCCTTAAGACTCAGAGCTTTGCAGCTAGGCAGCCTAGAGAATGACAACTAAAACAACCAAGTGCTTGTAAAGCCAACCTAAGGAAGAGGATGTGGGTTTGTTAAGAAAATCTTGGAATATTATTCATGTTTCGTAAACTCATTTGATATAACATTATTTAATGGATTCACATTAAAAATAAGAAAATATGAAATAAAAGAAAATGAAAACTATTTAACTAACCTAACCTTACAATACATCTAAATTGCCTGGACATTTTATAAATAAGTATTAAAGAAATTCAGAGACCATGAAAGAAAGCTATATGAAGCAAAATTACATAAAATGCACATGGTTAGAGAGATCATGAGCAACGTAGTTATCCAGTGTTAACAAGTAAACATACAGACGCTCTCCATCTTACAAACATCCAGAGATAAGAACATGTGAAAACTGCAGTGCGTATGCAGTCTACAATTATTATGCATTGAGTTATGAATGCTTCCAATGCTTCAAGAAATGTGCAAACTTGCATCATGTGTCTTTAGGATAAGAAAACAAATGTATTATGTTCTAACATAACTTTATTATGCGGCATACATGATGTGGGAATGATTAGTAAACATATACTGTACACCCAACATCAACTTACAAACAATTCAGGATACCAACGGCCGTTCAGAACGTAACTCGTTCGTAGGTTGGGGAGCATCTGTACTGTACTAAATATGTAGGTAAAATAGATAACACAGATAACAGCCTGCCTTTTGATATTAAATATTTATAACAAATGTCCCAGAAATAAAAGAACAGTCTATATTAATGTTTACAATTATATATATGTGACAGAATGTTTCCCTCAAAGTCACCAGAGGCTGTTAGATGCCTTATTAGTTAATTTAGTAACTGTTATTTTTCTAACTAAAAATAATTCCCACTTCTTGACTTTTGCAGATTACGATTATTTGCAATTTATATCTTTGCTTATAGCTAATTTTAAATAAACCTTATTTAATATTCTTGTACGTGTAGAAAGCATAATCCCGATATCAAGGCTGCTCCTACCATTCCCTCTTTTCAGTGAGCCTATCAGATACATTTCTTTACCATTTTCTTATGATAAAATAGCTCTTGCTAATAAATTATTATAAAAATTGTTCTTGCTGATAATTTTGTTATAAATTTGACTGCTCTAGAAATATATCCTACAGATGACGTCACCAGGAGGGACATTGAAGCGTGCTCATTTGGCGGCCAAACATCCCAGAGGCAGCATCTCGCCTCAGCAGTCAAGCTTATTTCAAACCTTATTTACGTGGCATCTTCACAGGAATTCATCTGGCACAAACAAGGTGAGGGATAGTGTATGGTAAAGCTCGTGGGTCAAGCAAATTGGTTTTTCGAGAATTAGATACATTCGTTACTGGCTAAATCCTACGAATTTTTTCTCAGATTCCATTCCCATACAAACGAACTTTTGTAGATTACCTAACTGGAATCTCACTTGACAAAGTTAATTCCTTAACCTGGAAATTACAGGTGATATACATTGCTAAGAAGTTTCTTTTCATTGAATGTGATAAACGAAAATCTCATCCTTTGAAGATTGGTTATGAGCCCGTAAATATCCATCCCTTCTCCTAACAAATTCTAATTTAATTTCACCCCTATCTATCATCGTATATAAAGTGTTTTACTTCAAAAACTCGTGAATAAAGCTATTTGCTATATAAATTACAAATAATTAATCATTTAACTAAAGTGTTTTATGCTATAAACTGCAAAGAATTAAAAGGAAATTTTACACTGTTGGCTTTGCAAATATTTCCTGTTAACCACAAGTTAATGAATGCATACTGTATTTATCTTGCTGATTCTTCATATGCTGGGATAAAGTGTTTTAAGTTATAAGTTGCAAATACTTCAAAAGGTGGTTTTGCCCCCCCTTTTTCATTGCAAACAGTTCTTGATAACCAAATGTGAATGAATACTGTATTTACCTCGTAGATTCTTCCTTTATCGTAAATAGAGTGTTTTACCATATTAAGTGCAAATCAGTAATAAGCATTGAAACTTTTATGGTTATCCACAATTTAAGGAATACATACAGTACTGTATTTGTCTTGCTTATTCTTCATTTATTGTGAATAAATTGTTTTCCTCTAATACCAGAAAAGAATTAATGGTTTTGTATGCTATTTTGGTAGCATAAATATTTCTGGTTAACTGTGAATAACCAGTATATCTTCATCCAGTCGAATACTATTGGAAACTCATTATATGTGTGCTCATGCTTTCAGTTTCCCATTATTGATAGTGTGTCACTTCTGTATCTGCAATTGCAGTGTCCTCTATTCTACTCTGCCTGTGTGACAGAGGTAATCGTCGAGTTGAAGCCAAAGTCTTGGCATACGTCTTTGGTGCCGAGAATCGAAATTGTGCTCACCACCTCCGGGATTCGAGGCAGCATTTCATAAAATTTAATTAAAAAAAATTTAATTCAATTCTTTTAATGTCATTGCATTTCCAAAATTAAAAGAAAGTTGAATTCTGAGTTTCATTTAACTGAGTAGTGGTATACGGGTGGGGTGTTCAAGTACAAATATCTGTCCTGTCTGTTTGTGAGCTCTTAACCGAGCTCAGTACTTTGAGTCCCCTTAGTAAAACAGAATCTTAACAACTCCCCATTCCCCCAACAATATTGGCGCCCAAACAGGGACCCGAACAGACAGACTGATTGTGATAAATTTGTTTTTATTTTGCTTTTTAACATTACACATGAAACCCGACTACCACTGGGTCGATTAATGAAATGAATGAATCTTAGGCTGCACACAAAAATTTTATTGCTAGAGACGTTGCAGATCAGAAATTTTCTTTAATTTTCAAAATTTATATGTTAACTAATATTTTCTTGTACCATGTGGTAAACAAAATTAGGATATCTACATGAGATTATGTGGTGACAGATTTAAGAAATTTTGCATGACAAGAAGACGTGTTATTTAAAATTTCATTTATTTGCGTGAGAAGATAGAGTTTTAAAGCATTCGTGTTTTATACATCCGTTAAAGGGTGATACTTGTTAAGAATTGTTTATATTTCCTTGGGATTTAGGAATTGGGAGTAAGCATATTAAGTGTTTAGCTTATAATTGAATTTTATATTCAAGCATTGACTGCTCATAGATTGGGAAGAAAAACTTTGGTGTCGTTCTTTGAGCCTAGGCTAAGCCCTTCATGTGTCTGAGTTGTCACTCAAAAATAAATGTTCTCATTACTAGTAGACATGTGTAATCTGGCTGCTTTGTAAGCCGTTAGCTTATGTTTGGTGAATTTTGTATAGGATCTGTGCCATTTTGGCAACACTCCAGAAATTTACTTATGACATTTTATTTGTGGGTACTGCCATATACGCGCTCATACGCAGGCACGACCGCTATACTTTACTTGTTTGTATTCTCTGGCACTGGGTGCTAGTCGGTAAAATTCGTTGTTGCTCATTCCTTTCATTTGCACCATAACCGCAGGTACTGCCGCATATTGCTGTTAAGCAGGCACGACTGCCATCCTGTATTACCAGTGTTTCATGCACTGTTTTGCGACATTTCGCTGCTGTTGCACTTAATTGTGTTGCTCATTCCTTTCATTTGCACCAAAACCGCAGGTACTGCCGCATACTGCTGATAAGCAGGCACGACTGCCATTCTGTATTACCAGTGTTTCATGCACTTTTTGCAACATTTTGCTGCTGTTGCACTCGATTGTATTTTGAGTCACCTTTATGGTGAGGTTTTGAGATCACTTTTACGTTTAAGTTTGAACTGTGGTGTTGAATTTTTTCTCTCCTCGGTGTTGGGTGGTTCTTTCATTTTTTTCTACTCTTGTAGAGATTTGTTAGTTTTTTTTTTTGGCACTTCGTTATTGACTGTTTAGGAAACCACTACGGAAACCAGGCAGTCACAAGAAACAAACATGGAAACCATCGAAACATTCGATGAGGAGCTTTAGCTGGACATAATGGTTGCTAGGGGTGAGAGATACGGTTTTTCCCCAGGACAAAAGCTCCTCGAATGGGCTCATGAGAAGATAGTTGAACGCCGAGCTGAGCTGGAGAAGAAAGCCCCTGACGAGGCACAAGCCCAAAGCGATTACGACCAAGTACAGGCACAAGCACAACGCGAACATGAGCTTGAGCTTGCTCGCCTTCAAGCGGGATTCCCAGACAGTGGTCCTTCAACTGGAAATGGAGACCAGCCTCGTGAGAAGCCCCCCCCCAATACAGAAATACGATGACGACGGCAGGCAACCGCTTGATACTTATATCCACTCTTTCGAAAGTCTTGCGGCAGTTAGCGAAGGCACAGAGGCTGAGAAGAGTCGTTGGCTGCTCGCCTCCATGCCACCCCGTCTGCTTGCCCTGGTCAATGAACTCGACCAAATGCAACTGAGGGACTATGAGAAAGTCAAAAGCACACTCCTGGCCTCAAAAAACCTTTCACCAGCTGAGTGTCGTGCTAAGTATATTTCTGCTTTCCCATTGAAGGAGGAGAACTGTAGTACCTTTGGCAAACGCAAGGCTCGCCTCTTTAATGATTGGTTGCGTGTTGCAAAGTGTCCTCGTGAGAAGTTGTATGCGTTCTTGATGTTTGATGCAATTGCCAATGACCTCCCTCCGGATATTGTTGCATATGTAAGGCCTCAGCTTAAGGATGAGATCAACTACGAGAAAAGTTTAGCCGTTGTGGATGAGTACCTCCAGCACAACCAGCCTGGAGGACATCTCTGTGATGTTATGAGGGCAAGAAGGGCCAATTCCAAGGCTCATCCTCAGAGTTTTATCTCCCCCGCAGCAGGCCATGATTCTCAACGGATAGGAGATCATAGGAACGGGAAGCACAAGGGCCCCTCGTAGATCTCACATCGTCCAGCACATCCTCCTTACACTCCTAAGCCTTATTACGGCCATGTACCCACACTCAAGAAGGATAACTCGGTAAGACCTAAGCCTCAGCAGTTCAGAGACAAAGTCCATTACTCTGCTCCACCTTCCCAGGGTTTTCAGCCAAACTCTAAGAGCCACCACGCTCCCTCACACAGCAGCAGCCTGCATAGCCGTCTGGCCACGCACTTGGCCCATGCTGTAGAAAAAAGGCCAGAAAAGGCCACTGAGGATAACGCCTAGGAACCTCCATACAAACTTGCCAATGTGGAATTCACCGAACGTGATAATCCAGAGGTGATCCCAAAATGTCTAGGAACTATAAATGGTGTGGAAGCTGAGATAGCCCTCGACACAGGGGCCAATGGCATATTTGTTGACTAGAGATTCGTCAGGGATGAAGATTTTATCTGCAAAGTCATTCGTGTGCGGGTTGCTGAAGGAACACCCCAAATACGACGATGCTGTGTCATTGACCTGGATTGCAAATACTACAACGAAATAGCCCCAGCTGTGGCAATGATTGTGCTTATGTACCCTGTCTTGCTGGGTCGTGCACTGAACCTAGTTCCTATTTTCCAGGCCAACCTCTACCATAAGGACATTTCTCATTATAATTTCCCTCAGGCGAGGTCACATAAAGCCATTTCAGCAGCAACTCCTGGCCTTGATGCCAAGAATTTGCACAATTTTCCGACTGACTCCGGTGAGTCTGCCGAAGTTAGTACACGTTATGTGGAACGTGGAAGGTTTCCCCCTCCTTTATCAGATGATGCACCTCTAGAGCCCTTGAAGTCCAGTCCAGACTTTGCCAAATTGCAGCAAGACTGCCCCAGCCTCAAACGCTGGATGCAGCAGGCCACTGAGGGAAGGACCTTCACGGTGAGAGGAGGAGGCCAGATCACTTACGCCCTTGAAGATGGAGTACTACGTAGGCATGTGACTAAAGATGGCCACACCTTTAAACAGTTGGTGGTGCCAGCTTCGTTGCACCGTCAGGCTATGTATGGGGCACACCATTTACCTCTGAGTAGACACAGAGGCAAAACAAAAACTCGGCACGTCCTTCAGAAGGCTTTTGCATGGCCAAACGCGCACGCCGAGGTAGACAGATATGTGGGCTCCTGCCCTGTCTGTCAATCCACCTCTACGGCCTGGCACCGAAAGTACCATGGGGAAACGCTTCAAGGAGCCATTTTCCAAGGTCGCTATTGACACATTACGTCCTATTAATCCAGCTTCGTCCACGGGGAAACAGTTTCTCCTGGTATACGTCGACCTGCCAACAAGGTACCCAGATGCAGTGCCACTGTCTTCAATCACGACTGAAGCAGTCGCTCATGCCCTATTTGAAATCTGCTCCAGGGTTGGCTTTCCTGAGCAGGTCACTTCTGACAATGGAAGTCAGTTTACAAGTAGGCACTTTGAGGCTTTCTGTAACCTTTTAGAAATGAAGCAAATTCGCACGAGCATCTATCATGCCCAATCAAATGGAGCATGCGAACGCTATAACGGAACATTGAAGCGATGTTTGCGCAAGCTAGTGATAGATATACCCAGGCAGTGGGACAAGTATGTCCCAACTGCACTTTTCTCCTTCAGAGACATGCCCCACGACACTACTGGATACTCGCCTTTTGAGCTGATTTATGGTCATAAGGTCAGAGGCCCAGTGGAATTCTTGGCAGAATGTTGGGATTCACCTACCATCGAAGAGGATGATAGGGACGTCCATGAGTATATTTTGAAGTTTTCGTCCCATCTCAAAAAGGCTTGGAAAACTGCACAATTAGCCATTAAGAGTCACCAGCAGACTGCCAAGCCCCTCTTTGACAAGCGTGCCCGGCGTCGTGCCCTGACACCTGGAGATCGAGCTCTGTTACTTCTTCCAACAGATACCCGCAAGCTAATGCTACGCTGGAAAGGACCATACACTGTGGTACACCGGGTAACCCCTGACAATTATGTGCTAAATGTTGATGGCAATAACAGGAAATACCACATTAACCAGCTGAAGCTGTATTGTGAGGACCCGGAGGCCCACAGGGATCCTGCGCTGGCACTCTCAGCAACCCCTATAGATGCCCTCAGCATCAACAGACCCTCCGAGGCTGCAGCAACACAGGTGCTCCATTATAGCCACCCCTTACCTCCTATATTGGAATACTCCACCCTTGCAGTGGAGACAGACTTACGGGAGTGGAGTTTTTCGGAAGAAGCCCCTCTGGCCGCAGCCACCACCCTCGCAATTGAAGACATAAGCTTAGCTTTTGATGATAGTAAGGATCCTGCCATTCCCACACACCGAAAGGAAAGTGTGAGTAATTGCATTAATAACTCCAGACTGCAACCGAGTCAATGGGAACAGCTGAACAAGCTATTAGAGGACTACGAGAACGTCTTCAACGACATCCCAGGCATTACCACTACCCTTGAGCATCATGTCAGATTGACTGACCCAGAGCCATTTTGGCATTCCTATGGCCTTCCCCACCAGCTGTCCATACGGCTGAAGGAAGATCTTAACACTTGGGTACGCCTCGGAATAGTTGAAAAGAGTATTTCGCCTTGGTGTTCGCTGTTACTGGAAGTGCGTAAGCGAAATGGCAGTCACAGGTTCTGCCTTGATTGTCGTAAGCTTAACTTCTGTACCATCTTTGATGGAGAGCCCATTGCTGACACTGAGCATATTTTCTCGTTGCTCTCCCGAGCCCGTTACCTGTCAAAGTTGGATCTGGCCAGTGGATTTTGGCAAGTCCCACTGAGCGAGACTACCAAGCTTCTAACAGCCTTTTCCACAAGATATGGTCTATACCAGTTCAGGGTCATGCCTTTTGGTATGGTAAATGCCCCTGGCTGATTCAGCAGCCTCATGAGGATAGTACTACAGGATCTTGGCAATGTTTCATGCTTTATAGACGACATCTTGGTGCATTCTCAGGATTGGTCATCACACCTCGAGACTCTCCGCAGAGTTCTCACTCGTTTGAACCAGCATGGACTTCATTTAATGCCTTCCAAATGTGAGATTGGTTTCACACAATTGCAGTGGTCGGAGAAGGAGTTATGTCCCCTTTACATGACAGGGTACAAGCTATTAAGGATATGGAGAAACCTGCTACTGTCACTCAACTGAGATAATTCCTGGGTAGTGTCGGCTACTACCAACGGTTCATTCCACACATTAATACTATCGCTGCCCCGTTGTAGCAATGACCTCCTCAAAGCAAGGTAAAACCTCCCCTGTCCAATGGACAGAAGAAGCAGAGAGAGCCTTTTTCAAGCTCCGAGAAGCACTGGCGGGTGAGCCAGTATTACAACTGGTAAACCCTGATTTTCCATTTATCTTGCAGACCGACGCCTCAGACGAAGGCCTGGGTGCCGTGCTCTTGCAAGCCTGATCAGACAACTCAGCAGAAGTAGCTCCAGTGCGTTATGCAAGCCGTAGGCTTTGCCCTGCAGAACGAAATTACTCCACCGTGGAGAAGGAAGCTCTAGCTGCATATTGGACCATAAAGAAATTTGAAGTCCATCTGTATGGCCAACATTTTACACTGAAAACCGACCACTGTCCTCTCCTATATTTACAGACTGCAGACAAGCTGAATCCTCGTCTAAAAAGGTGGGCACTTTACCTGAATCTTTTCAAATTCACTGCCCAACATGTTGATGGAAAGGACAATGACCTCGCTGATCTACTAAGTCGACGGTCGTTACCCTCAAATGAGGAAGCTGATGCTGTTAGCCTCAATTTGACTAGTCGGTAAAGATTACTTCTCCGATGTGTTGTTTATTTTTTATGGTTATCTTTTATGTCTTTAATACTGTACTGTACTTGTTTATTTTAGCGTACAAACGTTATTCCTAATGGAAGACGAAAAAGATGAAAAATATTTCTTTGATCGTAGTTTTATATTTCCCTTTGTGGGACTCTGAAAGCCAGAACATGGCGGAAACTTTTTAGTTTAGTGTTGAATAGCTGAAACTGTTTTAAATCCAGTTGCCAATGTTAATGATGACTTGGTTCAAATTTTCCATTTGCATATACTGTATTTTTTTGTATATTATTTTATTGCCTTATTGCATGTGAAGCATTCTTAAACTTAAATATTGATATTCACTGATATCTAATTATGATTTTAATTTTCTTTATATTTGAATTTGATCACATTTCTTTTATATTTTCCATGTCATTTAATGTTTTGTTTATAAGAATTGTTCACTTTTCCTAATAGTATGATATGTTCCAGTGGTGGATCCCATTCTTATTGTTCATTTGTTCTTTTCCATGAGAAGGATATCTCATCCCATATAATAACACTGAAGTCACCATAACTTCCTCTGTTCTTTGTTCGCCTTCTTTAGTGGAATTTTGCTAAATCAATATTCTCTAGAATGGGCCTTTGTGACAGAGTGTATCGCTCAAAGTCACCAGAGGCTGTTAGATGCCTTATTAGTTAATTTAGTAACTTAACTGTCATTTTTCTAACTAAAAATAATTCCCACTTCTTGACTTTTGCAGATTACGATTATTTGCAATTTATATCTTTGCTTATAGCTAATTTTAAATATACCTTATTCAATATTCTTGTACGTGGAGAAAGCATAATCCCGATATAGAGGCTGCTCCTACCGTTCCCTCTTTTCAGTGAGCCTATCAGATACGTTTTCTTTATCATTTTCTTATGGTAAAATAGCTCTTGCTAATAAATTATTATAAAAATTGTTCTTGCTGATAATTTTGTTATAAATTTGACCTTGCTGTTATGTCATTAGCCTGTCTAGATATATTTCAGTAGCTTCTTTATTATTTGCATACTTAAATTCCGTCTCCTACAATGCAAAGAACGTACTAGAGATTGTTTACCAGTAACCTAATTTTCCATTATTATTCTCGTTTTATTTTATTTGCTTCCACTTGTTGCACCTAAAATACTGCCTCTCCCTTGCATCTCTGCTATAATTGCCTGCCATGGACCACCACTAAAGTAGCCCTGGAATAAAATAAGAGCCAGTTACTGCTCTAGAAATATATCCTACAGATGACGTCACCAGGAGGGACATTGAAGCGTGCTCATTTGGCGGCCAAACATCCCTGAGGCAGCATCTTGCCTCAGCAGTCAAGCTTATTTCAAACCTTATTTACGTGGCATCTTCACAGAATTCATCTGGCACAAACAAGGTGAGGGATAGTGTATGGTAAAGCTCGTGGGTCAAGCAAATTGGTTTTTCGAGAATTAGTTACATTCGTTACTAGCTAAATCCTACGAATTTTTTCTCAGGTTCCATTCCCATACAAACGAACTTTTGTAGATTACCTAACTGGAATCTCACTTGACAAAGTTAATTCCTTAACCTGGAAATTACAGCTGATATACATTGCTAAGAAGTTTCTTTTCACTGAATGTGATAAACGGAAATCATCCTCTGAAGATTGGTTATGAGCCCGTAAAAATCAATCCCTTCTAACAAATTCTAATTTACTTTCACTCCTTTCTATCATCATAAATAAAGTGTTTTACTTCAAAAACTCGTGAATAAAGCTATTTGCTATATAAAGTGCAAATAATTAATCATTTAACTAAAGTGTTTTTTGCTATAAACTGAAAAGAATTAAAAGGTAATTTTACACTGTTGGCTTTGCAAATATTTCCTGTTAATCACAATTTAATGAATGCATACTGTATTTATCTTGCTGATTCTTCATATGTTGGGATAAAGTGTTTTAAGTTATAAGTTGCAAATACTTCAAAAGGTGGCTTTGTCCCCCTTTTTTCATTGCAAACAGTTCTTGATAACCAAAAGTGAAAGAATACTGTATTTATCTCGTAGATTCTTCCTTTATCGTAAATAGAGTGTTTTACCATATTAATTGCAAATCAGCAATAAGCATCGCAACTTTTGTGGTTGCCCACAATTCAAGGAATACATACAGTACTGTATTTGTCTTGCTTATTCTTCATTTATTGTGAATAAATTGTTTACCTCTAATACCAGAAAAGAATTAATGGTTTTGTATGCTATTATGGTAGCATAAATATTTCTGGATAGCTGTGAATAACCAGTATATCTTCATCCAGTAGAATAATATTGGAAACTCATTATATGTGTGCTCATGCTTTCAGTTTCTAATTATTAACAGTGTGTCGTTTCTGTTTCTGCAATTGCAGTGTCCTCTATTCTACTCTGCCTGTGTGACAGAGGTAATCGTCAAGTTGAGGCCAAAGTCTTGGCATACGTCTTTGGTGCCGGGAAACAAAATCGTGCTCACCACCTCCGGGATTTAAGGCAGCATTTCATAAAATTTAATTTAAAAAAATTTAATTCAATTCTTTAAATGTCATTGCATTTCCAAAATTAAAAGAAAGTTGAATTCTGAGTTTCATTTAACCGAGTAGTGGTATACGGGTGGGGTGTTCAAGTACAAATATCTGTCCTGTCTGTTTGTGAGCTCTTAACCGAGCTCAGTACTTTGAGTCCCCTTAGTAAAACAGAATCTTAACAATTCACCATTCCCCCAACAATATATATATATATATATATATATATATATATATATATATATATATATATATATATATATATATATATATATATATATATATATATATATATATATATATATATATATATATATATATATATATATATATATATATATATATATATATATATATATATATATATATATATATATATAAAGCGGACAGTCTTATCAAACTAAAGCAAATACAAGGCAGCTTTGGAGACATTAAAAAACATTCATGATGCAAATTAACATCTGAAACAACACTAACTGAAAAAACGAACATATGACACAACTGTAAATTACATTACATGATCACTATATTACTAATGCTGCATCATCAAAGACAGTGTATAAATCAAAGATTATCGTAATTAAGTGAAACAAATTATTCAGCACGAAAGTCTCAAGGAAAGTGAAGGGTTTGTAGTCCCTCACCAGACTAAGCTCTTTAAGTTCACAAAGAGAAGCCTGTAATGCTATATTGCAATAAATGTAAGTGGCTCAAGGGTATATCTTGGGTAATTGCGAGAATGTTCAATACTATGCTGAAAGCAATGCTTTTCATTATATATAGTACATCTAAAACCTTAAAATGAGACGATTCCATATCAATGACAATCAATCATCAGTTTCCATAACTAACCTTACAAGCTTTTTCCTGTTTGGCTTGGTATTAAGCCTTAAACAAAATTCCATGGCTGCACTATCAATCAAATCACGGTTAATGCAATTTGGAAGAGCCCCAAGAAATGCATCCAAGAGCAATTTATTGGATGATGGACCACTGCTTGTCACACTATCATCTTGTTCTTCTTCAGGAGGCAATTCTGGAGGCAAGATTTCTTCAGAATCTTCGTCAGCAGTATCTACAACCTCCAATTCTTCTCCTTCCATATTATCATCAACAACATCTTCAGTGCGAAGCTCCACTACCTGAAGTACAAAAAATATTGGTGTACAATAACTAGAAACAATTTATGTTTAACAAAATGCACAAATTAAAATGTTATAATACTGTTCAGTAAATTATGAGTTTAGTGACTGTACAGTACTGATATGAGATGAACAATTATACAGCGCTAATGGCATATATATGGTGAAATATCAAATTTTATAATCACCCCAACTCCAACATGTCTGTGTAAACCCTTATTGAAATGGGGATCAATTGTGATACATAAATTGGAGGGAGCAAGAATACTTTCTCTGTGTTCCCCTTCGTGACTTATCAGCTGACTAACTGGAGTGGAGCAAGGGGACTGGGAAAGTCCTACTCTGTGTTTTCTTCCCACAAAGAGTCAAGGTATTTTGCTTGACTCAGTCATCCCCATTATAAGTGGGAATATGCTCTTGTATATAGATATAAATACATACACTCCCAACTTACGAACGAGTTAGGCTCCAGAAGTCCGTTCATAAGATGTGTTTACATGAAAATAGTGCTGTACAGTACATACATATCAGGCACGTGCTGTCAATATGAAAATGTATTCAAATACAATCATGCAAGGTAGGCAGCGCCTACCCAGAATAATTACATTTTCATACTGACGACACATTCCTGATACATATGCAGTATTGTACAGTACTTAGGCTAAAGACACATAACTAACGCATAAAGCATTAAGATTTATGTAGTGATACAGTAATAATAATGAAATAATGCAGCACAGTACAGTATTGAATATATTAATACAAAAGTAGATAGATAATGGGTAAGTATTTTCATATCTGTGAAAGTTCATAACTCAGTTGTTCGTAAGTAGGGGAGCATCTGCATATCCAAATGAGGCTTAGTAGTAACATAAAACAACATTTATATACAGTGTTCCCTCGCTATATCGCGGTTCACCTATGGCATATACAGTGCATCGCGGATTTTTTTAAATGATTGTGACACACAGACGGGCCAAAAAATAATAAAATAAAACAGCCTTTATTGCGTCTGGGCACGAAGAAGACATAAAGTAAAGAGAATGTGAAGGGATTATAAAAGATGTGCAAAGAATATCCACTTCTCTGCTGGGTTTTAATATACCTATGCATTACTTTCATGATGTCTAATCCAAAAATTCTCCTTACATATTATTATTATTATTATTATTATTATTATTATTGGTGACAATTTTCCTTTGATGATGATTGCAGACATTATTATTATTATCATTATTATTATTATTGCTATTAAGGGCTCATCATTGTTTGTACATCTGTTGGTTTATTTACTTTAATAACTATGTACAGTGCCCCTCCCTCGTTGGCTGGGACAAAGGGAGTTTGAGGGGTTGGGTAGAATAGAATGTGAGAGAGAGAGAGAGAGAGAGAGAGAGAGAGAGAGAGAGAGAGAGAGAGAGAGAGAGAGAGAGAGAGAGAGAGAGAGAGAGAGAGAGAGAGAGAGAGAGAGAGAGAGAGAGAGAGAGAGAGAGAGAGAGAGAGAGAGAGAGAGAGAGAGAGAGAGAGAGAGAGAGAGAGAGAGAGAGAGAGAGAGAGAGAGAGAGAGAGAGAGAGAGAGAGAGAGAGAGAGAGAGAGAGAGAGAGAGAGAGAGAGAGAGAGAGAGAGAGAGAGAGAGAGAGAGAGAGAGAGAGAGAGAGAGAGAGAGAGAGAGAGAGAGAGAGAGAGAGAGAGAGAGAGAGAGAGAGAGAGAGAGAGAGAGAGAGAGAGAGAGAGAGAGAATCTTTAATTAACTCTTGTTCATTTAACCAAAACTACATTATTTACTGTAAAAATAATGGTTTAATTACAAATTCGCAATAATAATAATAATAATCTCCACAATCATCATCGAAGGAAAATTATTGTTGCCAATAATAATAATAAGATCTAAGGAGAATTTTTGGAATAGACATCATGAAAGTAATGCAGAGGTATATTAAAACCCAGCAGAGAATTGGATATTCATTACACATCTTTTATAATCCCTTCACATCTGACATGTTATTACACTCTCCATCTCTGTTTCTCTTTACAGCCTGATAAAGGCTGTCTTATTTTATAATTTTTTGGCCCGAACCTGTATCGGCAAACAATTTGCCACTTCCGTAGCAGCTGATGCACCCTCGCACGCTATTATATTGAAGATATGTTTGCTGTTTGTTCTTGATGCTTTTTTTCCATTATCTTCATAATATCCGATCACATTAAGAAATAGAAGAGGAGGAGGATGGCGGAAAAGTGCCTCCGAGGCGGTCGATTTTTTACCAAAATTATTATCAGTTTTTTTTTTGCATGGGTGTTATTCGCGAATTTCGTATTTTTTTAATATTATTTTTTAGGGACGTTATTGCAATCTATCCGTTAAAAAAACGCAGAAAAAACGAACAAGGTGTATATATATATACAGTGGTGACACCAACCCACTAACTTAATCCGTTCCAAAAAAGTGTACTTGGATTGAAAAGTTCATGGATTGGAAAATAAAATTAATAATAGAAATACAGTGCTGTATTTACCTTTGTGGATGATTGTTGCTGGCATACATGGATGGTGATGAAGGAGGAGGGGGATTTATTTTTTGGAAGGAGAGTCCCCTTCCATAAAAACGTTAGGGAAGTCTTCTCACACAGGCTGTATTTCTGGTGTTTTCTTTCTCTTTTCTCTTTTGGAAGCTGCTTCCCTGCCTACTGGGACAAGGAAACAATCCAGAGAAATTTGTCTTTTTCTCCTTTGGTAAACTTTTCTAAAAATATTCATCACATTGTCATTTACCATATTCACTACTCTATTGCCCACAGTTTTATATGAGTGATGATTCTCAAGAAAAGCCTGCACATCATTCCACTTACTAAAATTTCTTTCAATTTCTCACTGGACACCCTTACCCCTTCCTCCGGTGACTGCTCCTCTTGGAAAATCTTCACCATTTCACACTGCAACTCCATTAATTCATCCGTGGTAAGTTTTTCTTTGTGGTCCTCCACTATCTCATCCTCATCCTCCTCATTGACCTCCAAGCCCAAACTA
This sequence comes from Halocaridina rubra, assembly GCA_037179515.1. Taxonomy (NCBI): domain Eukaryota; kingdom Metazoa; phylum Arthropoda; class Malacostraca; order Decapoda; family Atyidae; genus Halocaridina; species Halocaridina rubra. The sequence goes on from JAXCGZ010023202.1 coordinate 30,380, forward strand.
TTGCCCGTGGCCACAATTTCGATAGCGAACTCCTGCTTGAAGCCCTCAAAGTCTTTATCAGTAACACAACCTGGCCAAAGTTTCCTCCAGGTGGAGTTCAATGTACGATATGAGACCTCCTTCCATGCTTTTTCAACGAGGCCAATGCAGTGGAGGATATCAAAGTGGTCTTTCCAGAAATCACGAAGGATCAAATCCCTGTCATTGGTGACCTGGAAACACCTTTCAAAAAGACCCTTCGTACACAACTTTTTAATATTAGAAATTACTTGCTGGTCCATGGGCTGGAGGATAAGAGGGGTGTTGGGAGGCAGAAATTTACTTTAATAAAGTCGTAATGTATAGCGAGATCATCTTCCACAGCTGGGGGATGAGCAGGAGCATTATGCATTATGAGGAGACACTTAAGAGGCAGGTCTTTTCCTCAAAATATTTCTTCACTGCTGGTGCCAAAGCTTCAATCAACCACTCTAGGAATAAAATCCGCGTGACCCAAGCCTTTGGATTTGACCTCCACATTACTGGGAGGCCAGCCTTCGATACGTTATTGCGTTTAAAAGCACTTGGATTTTCAGAGTGGTAAACTAAAATAGGCTTGATTTTATAGTCCCCACTAGCATTAGTGCACAAGAAAAGGGTAAGCCTGTCTTTCATTGGTTTGTGGCCAGGCAATGATTTCTCCTCTTCAGTTATATAGATTCTTTTGGGCATTTTCTTCCCAAATAGTCCCATTTCATCACAATTAAGCACTTGTTGCAGGATATAACCTTCACTCTCGATATATTTATCGAATTCCTTTACATAGGAATCCGCAGTTTTTTGGTCGGAACTAGCCGCCTCTCCGTGTCTAATGACGCTATGAATCCCATTTTGTTTACGAAAGTGTTCAAACCAGCTTCTACTGGCTTTAAATTCCTCCAGTTTAGCACCACTAGAAGTTGGAGAGTTCGCAACTAAATCTTGGTGGATTTGCAAAGCCTTAGCGCATATTATGGCCTCGCTAATACTATCGCCAACCAACTATTATAAATTTATGCACAACAATAATAATTTTTCTACCTCTTCTATCACCTGTGACCTTTTCTTCGTTAAAATATTGACTCCCTTAGCCATGTCAGCTGCTTTTTTTTTATTCTTTAAAGTAGTACAGATGGTGGATTTCGGAATGTTATATTGCGTGGCAAGAGCAGATACACGCACCCCATTTTAATTTTTCCGAATTAATTAATTTTTTTTTTTTTTTTTAAGAGTGTGACACCGGGACAGGCAGAAACTGCCCTCATCAACAAAGGCCCGGGCACGAGAAAATTCCAAGACGAAGGAAAAGAAAAAGTTTAAGGGCAAGGCAGAGATGAGGTAATGTCACACAAAGGAAAACGACAGACAGAAAAAAACAGTCATAGTACAGAGGACCCTGAGATATGGAGGACTAGGCTCTGAAATGACGATAGATCTGCTTTTTGAAGGATGAAAGGTCATAAGAATTAGGAAAGACAGAAGGAGGAAGAGAGTTCCAGAGTCTGGAGGTAGATGGGAAGAAGCAGTCACTGCACCGACCAATCCGCGAGCTACAAATCTCCACAAAGTACCTGTGAGATGAGGCCGCTTGGCGAGCGTTACGCGGCCTCGGCAGTGGAGGAGGGATGCAACTCGCCAACTCATCAGAGAAGCGATGGAAGTAGTAGCAATAGAAAAGCGAAAGGGAAGATACCTTACGGCAAAGAGAGAGAGAATCCAGGTTGGAAGTAAGAGAAGGATCATTAATGAGTCTGACTGCCTTAGATTCAACCCTATCAAGAAGATAAGTAAAGGAAGAAGCACCCCAGATGTGTGAGCAGTATTCTAAGCAGGGGCAGATAAGACCTTTGTAAATTTTAAGTAACTGCAATGAGGAATAATAATGACGAAAACGAAACAAAACCCTCAATTTTTTGGATGAAGATTTAGAAATTTGGATTATGTGATTCCTCCAAGACAAGTTAGAAGCTATATGGATTCCTAATATATTGATAGAGTTAAGAGGGTAAATTTCATTAGTTTCGAAGACAATATGGTTATCAGGAGGAGAAGAAGATAAAGGGATAGCCAGAAACTGTGTCTTGGAGGCATTGAATTTAACTAAATTTTGAGTGCCCCATTCAGATACTCTCTGCAAATCGGAGTTAAGAGTAGAAGGAAGAGTGATACAAGATTGATTACGAGTAACAGATGAAGGTTGTGAAGAATAGGCAGAGGAAAAGTGAAAGGTAGAATCATTGGCAAAGGCATGAAGAAGAGAGGAAGATGGGGATTGTAGAAGATCATTGATGAAGAGAAGGAAGAGAGTAGGTGAAAGAACAGAACCCTGTGGAACACCACTGGAAACAGAGAAAAGGCTAGATGTCGCGCCATCAACAACTACAGATATAGAACGGTCAGTAAGAAAACTGGAAATCAGAGAACAGAAAGAAGGGGTAAAGCCATACGCAGGGAGTTTGGCCAACAGCCTTGAGCCAGACTCTGTCAGAAGCCTTAGAGATATCGAGGGCGACGACAAAGGATTCCCCATAGTTCCTCACAGAAGATGACCATACATGAGTAAGATAGGACAGATCACCAGTGGATCTTGCCTTGCGGAAGCCATACTGGTGATCGGATATAAGTGAGTTAGATTCAAGGCGTTTCAAGAAGTGAGCATTGAGCAAAGTTTCGAAAACTTTAGCAATAGAGGAGGTTAGAGCAATAGGTCGGTAGTTAGAAGGAATAGAGCGGTCACCCTTCTTAGGAACAGGTTGAACTAGAACATGCTTCCAAGATGAAGGATAGATACTGGTTGACAGAATGAGGCGAAAAAGACGACAAAGCACGGGAGCCAGTTCATCTGCAAACTCCTTAAGGAACCTTGCAGGGATACCATCGGGACCAAATGCCTTGTTCGTCTTTAGCGAACTGTAATGCGTCTGGGGTGCTTGACGTCAATTTTACTAACACTTTCAACTTTCTTAGGAGCCATAATAGGGCTATCTAAAAAAAAAACTATGGAAAATAAGCAAGAACTGTGATAGAATCACGAACGTACCACACAGCGCAGGCACCAATGCAGAACTGAGAGAAACCAAGAGTGGACGAGTGGAACCCACGTGGCGGTCGAATGAGACACGTGGAGGCTTGGCCAACATAATTTTGTTTGTGGGTTGGAATTTATTCGTCGGTTGGAATTTATTCGTGGGTTGGGGTCAAATTTTGTTCAAAATTTTTTTCATGGGTTGGTTTGTTCGTAGGTACAGGCATTGGGATTACTACTGTATATATATATATATATATATATATATATATATATATATATATATATATATATATATATATATATATATATATATATATATATATATATATATATATATATATATATATATATATATATATATATATATATATATATATATATATATATATATATATATATATATATATATATATATATATATATATATATATATATATATATATATATATATATATATATATATATATATATATATATATATATATATATATATATATATATATATATATATATATATATATATATATATATATATATATATATATATATATATATATACAGTAAGGAGTCCTTGTATAACGTCATTCCAAGTTACGTTGTTTTGTCGTTACATCAGAGGCCAATAAATAATTATTAAATTATTAATAAATAAATTTTTTTACCTACCTGGCTAGTGCAGTAAATTCAAACCATGTAAGCTGAACAGTTTGTGAGCAAGGTGGACGAATATGCAGCTAACAGCACAGCTGTATTCATATTTATCAAGTTAATAGCTTTATGCATTTATTTGTTTATATATTTGGTTATATTAAAGGACTATATTGAGCTGAAAAAAACAAAAACACATAGTCGTAAATAAGATTATATCAAAATACACATGAATACACATCTAGCAGTACAGCTGTATTCATATTTATCATGTTAAGGGCTTTATTTGTTTACATACTGTACTTGGTTATACTGAATTTAAAAAAAATACCAAACACAGCCATAAGTACATTTTATTCAAAATAGCTTGCTGAGCGTTGTGTAAGAATCTGGCATCACGCAGCAATTGAAGAGGAAGAACTACCGCTCAGTTTATTCCAACCCACCACATTGTGCCTCGTGTTTTATCAGCTCTCTCCTTGTGTTCGCTCGTTACTGACATTACTATGCCTTCCAAGCGCGTTAGTGATAGTTTTGATGGCAGTGCTTCTAAGAAAAGAAAAGCAATCACCATGGAAATTAAAACTGTAATAGTAAACCTTGGATTAGCCCATACGACCGTAGTCATTATCATCAGAGACGAGGATTGCAGCCATGACCACGTGAAAGGATCGACTCCTATGACGTCAACTGCGATCATTAGGCAGCATAGTTGTCTTATGGTTGAGATGAAGAGATTGCTAGTGCTTTGGCTTGAAAACTAAACTGACGGCATATCCCAAAAGACTTATGTTAATATATGAAAAGGCTAAAATATTGTTAGAAGCAAGTAGAGGTTGGAATAATCATTTTAAGGCTCTTGATAATTTACATAGCATAAGAGTGCAAGCTGAAGCTGCTAGTGGTGATGAGGAAGCAGCAAAAATGTTTCCTATTGCTATGGCTGATATAATCAGGGAGGAGGGGTTACCATATCGATCAGGTATTTAATGTGGATGAGACTGGCTTATTCTGGAAGCATATGTCTAGCCGCATGTACAGCACCAGGCCATAAAGTCAGCAAGGAAAGACTGACTTTGCTTTTTGGGGCTAATGCTGTTGGAGATTGTAGGCTGAAGTCCTTGTTGGTTTATTCGGCAGAAAACCCAAGGACACTCAAGGGTGTTAGAAAAGGTCAACTGACAGTTACCTGGAAGTCAAACAAAAAAGCTTGAATAACTCTCCACATATCTGAGGACTAGTTCAACAACCATTTTGCCCCTGAAGCAGAGAGGTACTGTGCTTCCAAGGGTCTGCCCTTTAAGGTGTTGCTAATCATGGACAATGACCCTGGTCAACCAGCCCATTTGTAAGACTTTCATCCTAATACAACTTTCCTATTACAGCCAATGGATCAGGGGTTCACTACCTATTTTAAAGCTTACTGCCTCCAAGGGACAACTGTTATGGTTCTCAGGGCACCTGAGAAGAACAAGAACTTGACTTTCAAGGACTTCTGGAAGTCGTACAATATTCTTCATGCTGTGAAGAATATTGCTGATGCTTGGGAGGAAATGCTGTAAACCAAATTTAATGGGGTATGGAAAGAAACATGCACCTATTTTGCGAATGACTTCCGAGGTTTTGAGGAGACAGTTGAGGCTGTAACCAAGAACGTAGTTGTCATGATTAAGGAACTCGAGTTGGAGGTGGAAGCTGATGATGTTGAAGAGCTCCTGGAATCTCATGGGGAGGAGTTATCTACTGAGGACCTCATTCAACAGGAGAAGCAGCTGATTGAAGAGGAGGATGAACTATCAAGCCCAGCGCCCAAGAGGCTCACAACCAGGGAATCGGAATTAACATTTGCCCTGGCAGATGAATTGTTGGCAAAGCCCGAGGCTCAAGTCCCCAGCGATGCTAGATATACTAGGTCGAGAGAGGGATCAATGATGCCCTGTGGTGTTACAAGGAAATATATGAGAAGATGAGGGAATCCTTCCAGACTTGCCTTGACCAATTCTTCGTGAAGGTGGAGCCCCCACCAACAGATCCTGTACATTCTACCTCTATAGCCTTACCTGCCCCAGTATCTCCATCATTTACTGTATGTTCGTTTGTATCTCCAGACTCACCTGCCCCAGCCTCCTAATCGCCTTTCTTTTCAATTTCCACCTCCCAATAAGCCAGTCTCTGCCTCCCTTGCAAGTCCCCTTACAGCGATTGCAAGCTGACCACACTAGTAAAGGTAAGCAAAAATGTACTGTACTGTAGTATAATTTTACTATTGATATAATTTATGTTACACAAGTAAATGTAAGCAATAGTATCAAGTTCAGTTTTAGTATTTTTTACTTATAGATTAAGAACTTAGATTATTCTTCTATATTTTATATGATATATCTTTAACATTGGTTGGGGGACAAAGTTCGAATACAGTGTTACGCCGGTTATTCGCGCTTCTTGGTTCGCGTTCTCACTCTATCGCGTTTTTTTTTTTTAAATTATTATTTTATTTTATGGGTATACGCAAAAATATTAAAATATTGAAAAAAAAAAATTTCAGTATTTTCATTTTTTTATTGAAATTTACGTTGCGTGCTGTTATTTATAATGTAAAGGGTGTTTTTTGTAACATTGCTGGGAGGGTTTATACAGTTCGTAAACGAAAAAAAAATTGTAAATGAGTATGTGTCAGGTCGTCATCACCTCATTCAACGTAATTTTATCTATCACTTTCATAAAAATTTACGTTGCTTGCTGTTATTTATAATGTAAAGGGTGTTTTTTCAACAGTGCAGGGAGGGTTTATACAGTACGTAAACGAAAAAATAATTGTAAATGAGTATGTCACGTCATTATCACCTCATTCACCGTAATTTTATCCATCACTTTCACAAAAATTTACGTTGCTTGCTGTTATTTATAATGTAAAGGATGTTTTTTTAACAGTGCAGGGAGGGTTTATACAGTACGTAAACGAAAAAATAAGTGTAAATGAGTATGTATGTAACGTCATTATCACCTCATTCACCGTAATTTTATCTATCACTTTCATAAAAATTTACATTGCTTGCTGTTATTTATAATGTAAAGGGTGTTTTTTTAACAGTGCAGGGAGGGTTTATACAGTACGTAAACGAAAAAATAATTGTAAATGAGTATGTATGTCACATCATCATCACATTCACGGTAAGTTTTCCTATCACTTTCATAAAAATTTACGTTGCTTGCTGTTATTTATAATGTAAAGGGTGTTTTTTTAACAGTGCAGGGAAGGTTTATACAGTACGTAAACAAAAAAATAATTGTAAATGAGTATGTATGTCAAGTCATCATCACCTTATTCACCGTAATTTTATCACTTTCATAAAAATTTACGTTGCTTGCTGTTATTTATAATGTAAAGGGTGTTTTTTTAACAGTGCAGGGAGGGTTTATACAGTACGTAAACGAAAAAATAATTGTAAATGAGTATGTATGTCACGTCATTATCACCTCATTCACCGTAATTTTATCTATCACTTTCATAAAAATTTACATTGCTTGCTGTTATTTATAATGTAAAGGGTGTTTTTTTAACAGTGCCGGGAGGGTTTATACAGTACGTAAACGAAAAAATAATTGTAAATGAGTATGTATGTCACGTCATCATCACATTCACGGTAAGTTTTCCTATCACTTTCATAAAAATTTACGTTGCTTGCTGTTATCTATAATGTTAAGGGTGTTTTTTTTAACAGTGCAGGGAGGGTTTATACAGTACGTAAACGAAAAAATAATTGTAAATGATATGTATGTCACGTCATTATCACCTCATTCACTGTAATTTTATCTATCGCATTCATAAAAATTTACGTTGCTTGCTGTTATTTATAATGTAAAGGGTGTTTTTTTAACAGTGCAGGGAGGGTTTATACAGTGTAAACGTAAAAATATATTAAAATATCTATGTACATATAGGTGGATCCTACTTCGCGGATTTCCTGGTTCGTGCCGGGTCCTGGAACCGAAGTACCGCGATAAGTGAGGCAACACTGTATAGGACTTTTCAGACTTGCGTCGAAATCCGACTTAAGTCAGCTGCCATGAATGGAACCCTGATGCTAAACGAGGACCCCACACACACAACACACAAACATATATATATATATATATATATATATATATATTATATATATATATATATATATATATATATATATATATATATATATATATATATATATATATATATATATATATACAGTAACCCCCCATTTATCGCAGGGGTTCGGCTCTGGGACCGGCCGCAATAGGTGAATTTCCGCGAAGTAGGAACACCTTTATAAAAAAAAAAAATAAAAAAAAAAAAAAATGTTTATGACACCAGGACAGGCCAAAAAATTATGAAATAAAACAGCCTTTATCAGGCTGTAAAGAGAAACAGAGATGGAGAGTGTGATGACCTGTTAGACGTGAAGGGATTATAAAAGATGTGTAATGACTATCCAATCCTCTGCAGGGTTTTAATATACCTCTGCATTACTTTCATGATGTCTATTCCAAAAATTCTCCTTAGATATTATTATTATTATTATTATTGCCAACAATAATTTTCCTTTGATGATGATTGTGGAGATTATTATTATTATTATTATTATTATTATAATTATTATTATTATTACGAATTTGTAATTACAACATTATTTTTACAATAAATAATGTAGTTTTGGTTGAATGAACAAGAGTTAATTAAAGATTCTCTCTCTCCAAGATTCTATTCTACCCAACCCCCCACACTCTCTTTGTCCCAGCCAACAAAGGAGGGCGTTGTACACAGTTATTAAAGTAAATAAACCAACAGATGTACAAACAATGATGAGCCCTTAATAATAATAATAATAATATATATATATATATATATATATATATATATATATATATATATATATATATATATATATATATATATATATATATATATTATATATATATATATATATATATATATATATATATATATATATATATATATATATATATATATATATATATATATACTATATATATATATATATATATATATATATATATATATATATATATATATATATATATATATATACAGTGTTCCCCCTCAGTATCGCTTTTCTTGGTTCGCGTTCTCACTGTATCGCGTTTTTTTTTTTTGACAAATTATTATTTTATTTTATGGGTTCAGTGTTCACCCCCTTATCGCGGTAGTTCGGTTCCAGGACCCGGCGCGAAAAAGGAAAACCGCGGAGTAGGATCAGCCTATATGTACATAGATATTTTAATTTATTTTTACGTTTACACTGTATAAACCCTCCCTGTACTGTTAACAAACCACCCTTTACTTCATAAATAACAGCATGCAACGTAAATTTATAAGAAAGTGATAGATAAAATTACGGTGAATAAAGTGGTAATTACATGACATACTCATTTACAATTATTTTTAAGTTTACGTACTGTAAAAACCCTCCCTGCACTGTTAAAAAAACATGAACTATCTCACGTAGGTGAGAGCTACTGGAAATATAAATATATATGCTAGCTTACGTAGCTATCGGACACTTCATATATCACATGATGCAATACTGTGAGTTATACTGTACGTACGTATATCTAAATTTATGTTTTTTACTATTTTTTACTGTTTTATTATTCTTAGGCTAGGAAATACTTGTTTTATCAATAAAATAATGAAAATTGTAATATTCACTAGATCACGTAGGTGAGAGCCTTTGCGTTTTTCGAAACACTGATACCGGAATCGTATTTTACATGGTGCAATACTGTTTACTATTTTTTACCGTTTTATTATTCTTAGGCTAAGAAATACATTCTTTTATCAATAAAATCATGAAACTACTGGAAATATAAATATACATGCTAGCTCACGTAGCTATCGGACACTATTTCGCATGATGCAATACTGTGTTATACTGTACGTAAGTACGTATATCTATATTTAATTTTTTTACTATTTTTTACTGTTTTATTATTCTTAGGCTAGGAAATACTTGTTTTATCATTAAAATAATGAAAATTTTAATATTCACTAAGTCACGTAGGTGAGAACCATTGCGTTTTCCGAAACACTGATACCGGTATCGTATTTTACGTGGTGCAATACTGTTTACTATTTTTTACTGTTTTATTATTCTTAGGCTAAGAAATACGTTTTTTTTATCAATAAAATCATGAAACTACTGGAAATATAAATACAGTGTTACCCCGGTTATTCGCGCTTCTTGGTTCGCGTTCTCACTCTATCGCGGTTTTTTTTTGGATAAATTATTATTTCATTTTAAGGGTAAATGCAAAAATATTAAAATATTGAAAAAAAGCATTTTCAGTATTTTCATTTTTTTTTTTTAATTTACGTTGCGTGCTGTTATTTATAATGTAAAGGGTGTTTTTTTAACAGTGCAGGGAGGGTTTATACAGTTCGTAAACGAAAAAATAATTGTAAATGAGTATGTGTGTCACGTCATTATCACCTCATTCACCGTAATTTTATCTATCACTTTCATAAAATTTACGTTGCTTGCTGTTATTTATAATGTAAAGGGTGTTTTTTTAACAGTGCAGGGAGGGTTTATACAGTACGTAAACGAAAAAATAATTGTAAATGAGTACGTATGTCACATCATTATCACCTCATTCACCGTAATTTTATCTATCACTTTCATAAAAATTTACGTTGCTTGCTGTTATTTATAATGTAAAGGGTGCCTTTTTAACAGTGCAGGGAGGGTTTATACAGTTCGTAAATGAAAAAATAATTGTAAATGAGTATGTATGTCACGTCATTATCACCTCATTCACCGTAATTTTATCTATCACTTTCATAAAAATTTACGTTGCTTGCTGTTATCTATAATGTAAAGGGTGTTTTTTTAACAATGCAGGGAGGGTTTAGACAGTACGTAAACGAAAAAATAATTGTAAATGAGTATGTATGTCACGTCATTATCACCTCATTCACCGTAATTTTATCTATCACTTTCATAAAAATTTACGTTGCTTGCTGTTATTTATAATGTAAAAGGTGTTTTTTTAACAGTGCAGGGAGGGTTCATACAGTACGTAAACGAAAAAATAATTGTAAATGAGTATGTATGTCACGTCATTATCACCTCATCCACCGTAATTTTGTCTATCACTTTCATAAAAATTTACGTTGCTTGCTGTTATTTATAATGTAAAGGGTGTTTTTTCAACAGTGCAGGGAGGGTTTATACAGTACGTAAACGAAAAAATAATTGTAAATGAGTATGTATGTCACGTCATCATCACATTCACGGTAAGTTTTCCAATCACTTTCATAAAAATTTACGGTGCTTGCTGTTATCTATAATGTTAAGGGTGTTTTTTTTAACAGTGCAGGGAGGGTTTATACAGTACGTAAACGAAAAAATAATTGTAAATAATATGTATGTCACGTCATTATCACCTCATTCACTGTAATTTTATCTATCACTTTCAAAAAAATTTACGTTGCTTGCTGTTATTTATAATGTAAAGGGTGTTTTTTTAACAGTGCAGGGAGGGTTTATACAGTGTAAACGTAAAAATATATTAAAATATTTATGTAAATATAGGCAGATCCTACTTCGCGGATTTCCTGGTTCGCGGCGGGTCTGGAACCGAACTACCGCGATAAGTGAGGCAACACTGTATATATGCTAGCTCACGTAACTGCGACCCCAATACAATGTATGCTATCGAACACTATTTTGCATGATGCAATACTGTGAGTTATACTGTACGTACATATATCATTCAGTTATTAGTACAATGTATATTAATTTAAAATTCATTTACTTATTTGATGATTGTACAAAATCTATTGTATTTATTCATTGTAATTTGGACCAAATATTCCCTTTGTAAAGATTATACTTTTCAAAAGAGGTGGTCAATAAACGTATCTATCTATCTGTCTATCTATCTATCTAAATTTATGTTTTTTACTATATTTCACTCTTATTATTCGTACGCTGGGAAATAAATTTTTTTTATCAATTAGATAATGAAATATGTTTTTTTCAATAAAAAAAATTAAAATACTGAGATTTTTTTTTTTTATTTTAATATTTTTGCATATACCCATAAAAAAAAAATAATTTATCCAAAAAAAAACTGCAATACAGTGAGAACGTGAACCAAGAAACGCGAATAACCAAGGGAACAATGTATACGCAAAAATATTAAAATAGTGAAAAAATAAAAATTTGCAGTATTTTAATTTTTTTTATTAAAAAAAAAATGTCATTATTTAATTGATAAAATAAATTTATTTCCCAGCCTACGAATAATAGAACTGTAAAAAATAGTAAAAAACATAAATTTAGATATACGTACGTACAGTATAACTCACAGTACTGCATCATGCGAAATAGTGTCCTATAGCATACAATGTATTGGGGTCACAGCTACGTGAGCTAGCATATATATTTATATTTCCAGTAGTTTCATGATTTTATTGATAAAAAAAACGTATTTCTTAGTCTAAGAATAATAAAACAGTAAAAAATAGTAAAAAACATAAATACTAACAGTATTGCAACATGTAAAATACGATACCGCTATCAGCGTTTCTAACAAAGGTTCTTTCAGTCTAACTCACGTGTGCGCCGTTCACGTTGTGCTTGTGTCCGATAGCGTACAATGTATTGGGGTCGCAGCTACGTGAGCTAGCATATATATTTATATTTCCAGTAGTTTCATGATTTTATTGATAAAAAAAAACGTATTTCTTAGCCTAAGAATAATAAAACAGTAAAAAATAGTAAAAAACATAAATATTAACAGTATTGCATCATGTAAAATACGATACCGCTATCAGCGTTTCTGACAAAGGCTCGTTCAGTCTAACTCACGTGTGCACAGTTCACGTTGTGCTTATTAAACGTTTTGCTTGTGTCCGATAGTGTACAATGTATTGGGGTTACAGCTACGTGAGCTAGCATATATATTTATATTTCCAGTAGTTTCATGATTTTATTGATAAACAAAACGTATATCTTAGCCTAAGAATAATAAAACAGTAAAAAATAGTAAAAAACATAAATACTAACAGTATTGCAACATGTAAAATACGATACCACTATCAGCGTTTCGGACAAAGGCTTCCACCATCTTCCATTGTCTCACCTCACTCGTGTGCGCCGTTCACGTTGTGCTTATTAATACGATTTGCTTGTGATTTTTTTACTCGCATATTTTAACCTTTGCAATGCCTCCCAAGTATCCTTCATCTTCTAAGGCCTCTTGTAGTGAGCCTAAGCGGCAAAGGAAAATGTTAGACATAACAGAGAAGGTAAGTTTACCTATCACGTACATATAAATTTACGTTGCATGCTGTTATTTATCAAGTAAAGGGTGGTTTTTAACAGTGCAGGGAGGGTTTATACAGTAAACGTAAAAATAATTGTAAAATACCTATGTACATGAGTATGTCATATAAATTTATGCTTGCATGCTGTTATTTATGAAGTAAAGGGTGGTATGTTAACAGTACAGGGAGGGTTTATACAGTGTAAACGTAAAAATAAATTAAAATATCTATGTACATATAGGCTGATCCTACTCCACGGTTTTCCTGGTTCGCGCCGGGTCCCAGAACCGAACTACCGCGATAAGGGGGGAACACTGTATATATATATATATATATATATATATATATATATATATATATATATATATATATATATATATATATATATATATATATATATATATATATATATATATATATATATATATATGGTAGGAAAAGCCCATCAAATAAAACAACGATAATATATATATAAAAATTACTTATTAATTTCGAGACCTAAACGAGTCACCTTCTCAAAGTACTTTGAGAAGGTGACCAGTTAAGGTCACGAAATTAATATATATATTTTTGTTGTTTTATTTAATTTGCTTTTCCTACCATTTTAGATGGTATCTTAACAGTTCGGTGTTATTAATATATATATATATATATATATATATATATATATATATATATATATATATATATATATATATATATATATATATATATATATATATACACCTTGTTTGCTTCTTCCGCGTTATTTTTTTCCGTGAAATTGCTATAACACCCTTAAAGAAAATAAAAAAATACGAAATTTACGAATAATGCCCAAGCAAAATAAATCTAACAAAAATTTTCATTTTAGTAAAAAATCGACTGCCTCGGAGGCACTTTTTCGCCCTCCTCCTCCTCTTCTACCGATTGGATATTATGAAGATAATGGAAAAAAACCATTAAGAACAAACAGCAAACATATTTTTAATACTATATCGTCAGGGAAATAGCGTGCGATGGTGCATCAGCTGATACAGAAGTGGTAACACGTTTGCCGATGGAGATTCTTTCTCCCGCATCCTCCTCCTCTTCTACCGCTTAATGCGATCGAATATTATGAAGAAAATTGTAAAAAAGCATGAAAAACAAACAGCACACAAATTTTCTATATAATATCGTCAGGGAAATAGAGTGCAAGGGTGCATCAACTGATACGGAAGTGGCAATATGTTTGCCTATGGAAGTTCATTCTCCCGCATCCTCCTCCTCTTCTACCGCATAATGCGATCGAATATTATGAAGAAAATTAAAAAGAAAAGCATTAAGAACAAATAGCAAACAAATTTCCGATAAACAGTGATCCCTCGTTTATCGCGGGGGTTAGGTTCCGGGACCGACCGCGATAGGTGAATTTCCGCAAAGTAGGATCACCCTATATGTACATGGGTATTTCACATTTATTTTTACGTTTACTGTATAAACCCTCCCAGTACTGTTAACAAACCACCATTTACTTTATTAATAACAGCGTGCAAATGTAAATTTAAATTTTTTTGTATATGAAAGTGATAGGTAAAACTTACCGTGAATGAGGTGGTAATGACTTGGCATCGTCGAGAAGGTTGCAGAAGGTCACCGAACGAACCATATTATCATCATGTTCTTGTGAGAGTTGTTGGAGTGTTGTCACATGTTCATACAGGGCTGCTACACGTTCAAGTGTAAGGCCAGGTTCTTTGATTTCCTCGTGGCGCAGTTTCGAAGTGAAGTGAATATACAGTAAGTAGGAAAACTCTTGATCATTATGAAAAATATTGAAGTGGAGAGGCCAAGTATCCTATCAGTGATGTTTTGAAATACAATAGTACTTTGTACTTTGTACAAACTGGTCTCAATTCAGGTCAGTCTTCAGAAACCAACTGTGTTCCTTCTCATTCTATGATGGAGGTGGATGGCATTGAAAATTGTGAAAATGACACTAGTGCTCCCCCAGTAGAGGAAATCTCTTTTAAATCACAGGTTAAAGAAGATATGCAGAAGCTGCTTGAATTAAAGAGGAGTCTGTTGAGGCAAAGGAAACGATACTGATGCTCCCCCAGTAGAGGAAATCTTGTAAATCACACGTTAAAGAAGATCTGCAGAAGCTGCTTGAAATTAAAGAGTCTGTTAAGGCAAAGGAAATGATACTGATGCTCCCCCAGTAGAGGAAATCTCTTGTAAATTATGCGTTAAAGAAGATCTGCAAGAGCCGCTTGAAATTAAAGAGGGGCCTTTTGAGGCATAGGAGACTGTTATCGAAAGAACCCAATCCCTGAAGCATAACATATTAATAAGTATACCGCAAACTGTGCACATGTCAGATAGACTGAACGAGTGAGGCAAGAGAATGGAAGATGGTGGGAGAACCAAACTCCAATCAAAACGCCAATAAGACCCCATGATACAGAACATATAGAAAAACAATTCTGTGATTCGTCGTCTCCCACCCTTTCAGCTAATAGCATTTCATGAACTATCTAACGTAGGTGCGAGCCTTTGCGTTTTCCAAGATGCCAATACAGTGTACACTATCGTACAGTATTTCACATGGTACAATACTGTGAGTGTATATGTTTAAATTTGTTTTTTTACTATATTTTACTGTTTTATTACTCCTAGGATAGGAAATACTTATTTTATCAATAACAAAATGAAAATTTCAATATGTACTAGTTCAAGTAGGTGCGACCCTTTTCGTTTTCCAAAACGCTGATACCGATATCTTATTTTACACGGTGTAATACTGTGATTATTTATGTTTATTACTGTTTTATTATTCTTAGACTAAGAAATACATATTTTATATCAATAAAATAATGAAGCTACTGGAAATTTTAATATATGCTAGCTCACGTAGGTGTGACCCTTGGGGTTTTCCGAAACGCTGATACCGGTATCATACTTTCTATGGTGCAGAATTACATGTTCAAATTTATGATTTTTACTATTTCTTACTGTTTTATTATTCTTAGGCTTGGAAATACATTTTTGTATCAATAAAATAATGAAATTTTTTTTTTCAATAAAATAATGAAAATACTGAAAATTTTTAATTCTTAAAATTTTAATATTTTACCATATACCCAGAAAAAAAAAAACTCGCCAAAAAAGAAAATGTGATACAGTGAGTCCGCGATAGGTGAACCGCGATATAGCAAGGGATTACTGTAATATCATCAGGGAAATAGCGTGCGA
The DNA here is from genome assembly GCA_037179515.1 of Halocaridina rubra. Lineage (NCBI taxonomy): Eukaryota > Metazoa > Arthropoda > Malacostraca > Decapoda > Atyidae > Halocaridina > Halocaridina rubra. Next base: position 46,621 of record JAXCGZ010023202.1, read on the forward strand.
GGGTGCATTAGCTGATAGGGACGTGGCAAAACATCTGCAGATAGAGGTTTTTTCATCCGCATCCTCCTCCTCTTCTACTGCTTAATACGATCGAATATTATGAAGAAAATTGAAAAAAAGCATTAAGAAGAAACAGCAAACAAATTTTCGATATAATATCATCAGGATAATAGCGTGCGAGGGTACATCAGCTGACACGGAAGTGTGACGAAACATCTGCCAATAGAGGTTCGTTCTCCTGCATCCTCCTCCTCTTCTGCAGCTTAATGCGATCAAATATCATGAAGAAAATTGAAAAAAAGCATTAAGAACAAACAGCAAATAAATTTTCAATGTAATATTGTCAGGAAAATAGTGTACAAAGGTGCATCAACTGATACATAAGTGACAAAACGTCTGGCAATAGAGGTTCGTTCTCCCGCATCCTCCTTCTCTTTTACCGCTTAATGCAATTGAATATTATGAAGATAATTGAAAAAAAGCATTACGAACACTCAGCAAACAAACTTTCGATATAATATCATCAGGGAAATATCGTGTAGAGAATATATATTTCATTTAAGTTTCCCAGATGTACGTTTTCTCTGTAACGAATTGTATAGTTTTCTTTTTCTCTCAGCTGACTTTGTTTACGTTTAGATTTCGTGCAGCACAGTCGATAAGTAAAGAAGATAGAATAATGTTTAGAACCAATGAATATTAATATGTAATATGTACTATAATCTTGAAAATTAGATAAACCCCAAATAGTGTGAGTAAATAAATATTTTATGAGTAAGATATTGAGCCTGAATAGTGATAAGTATCAGCTGATACAGAAGACGCAAAACATTTGCCAATTGGGGTTCGTTCTCCCGCATCACCCTCCTCTTCTACCGCTTAATACGATCGGATATTATGAAAATAATGGAAAAAAAGCATTAAGAACAAACAGCAAACAAGCTTTCGATATAATATCGTCAGGGAAATAGCGTGGCAGGGTGCATCAGCTGATATGGAGGTGGCAAAACATTTGCATCCTCATGCTCACCGCCACCATGCATGTCCCAGCGTATGCCTGTTGCCCATTGCATAATAGAGTTCATATTTTGTTTACTGTACTGTAAATCTGTATATCTTTTATACTGTACACTATTTGCATGTTAATATACATAACTACAGGTCTTTCTTCTTTGTTATGTACTTATAAAATATGTTTTACTTATCTTATATCTTTGGTATAGTGTGTCTATGGACGGTTGTGGAACGAGCTATGCCCAATATCATTGTTTCCTATGCAAAATGACTCGTTTTTTATGCGACTTTCAATTTACCCGTCACTTCTGAGAACCTATCCCCGCGTCATTACAAGAACAATATATATATATATATATATATATATATATATATATATATATATATATATTATATATATATATATATTATATATATATATATATATATATATATATAATGTTAAAATTAAAGTTTGCTGGGTTTTACCCATTCTATCAGAGGCGTTGCCCCTGATCTGGTGGGTGTCAGCCAGAGCAAGCCCCAACCCCCCTACTGTGTTGTCAAGTCACAACAGTAATCTCCCCAGTAAACAGCTTAAACACTCTTGCCTGGATAAAGGTTGATCTGCCGACCTCACGAAAGCGAAGCCAGCGCGTTACCACTCTACTATACATAGGAGGTCGCTGTAGATCGTTGCTTTGTCTAACGCTGTTTTGCCGTTATGACAAAGGCCAATATATAATTAATAAATTAATTTTTCGACCTACCTGACTGGTGCAGTAAATTAAAAAAGCGCACATAAACAGTTTGTGAGAGAGGCGGAGGAATACACAGTTAGCAGCACTGTTGTATTCATATTTATCAAGTTAATGGCTTTATTTATTTATATGTCTATATATTTGGTTATATTGAAGAATTATATTAAACTTTAAAAAACAAAAACACATACAGGTAGTTGTAAATATGATTATATTCGAAATACACATGAATGCAAAGGTAGCAAACACACCTGCATTTGTATTTATCAAGTCAATGGCTTTATTTATTTTTTATATACGTTATATGAAGGCTTATATTGAATTTAAAATAAAAAAATTAACATACACATAGCTGTAAATATGATTTTATTCAAAATACGCACAAATACAAAGGTAGAAAACACAACTGTATTCGTATCTATCAAGTTAATGGCTTTATTTATTTATTTGATTATATTGAATTAAAAAAATAATTACATAGCTGTAAATATGATATTATTCGAAATATTCATGAATACAAAGGTAGCAAACACAACTGTATTTGCATTTATCAAGTTAATGGCTTTATGTATTTATTTTTTTATATATTTGGTTAAACTGAAGGATTATACGGAATTTAAAAAAAAAATTACGAAACAGCTATATATACAGTTTCATTCAAAATACACACAAATACAAAGGTAGCAAACACAACTGTATTCGTATTTATCAAGTTAATGGCTTTATTTATTAATTTTTTATATATTTGGTTATATTGAGGAATTATATTGAATTTAGAAGAGGGAGAAGAACAACTCTCTGATTATTCCCGCCCACCATATTGTGTTTGGTGCTTTCGTCTGCTCTCTCGTTATTGACATTACTATGCCTCCCAAGCATGTTAGTGATAGTACTAATGGCAATGTCACTAAGAAAAGAAAAGCCATTATCATGGAAATTAAAATTGAAATGGTAAACCGTGCTGAAAAGGGAGAATCTTTTATGAACATAGGCTGCAATCTTGGTTTAGCCCATACAACCGTGGCCATGATCATCAAACCACATGAGTAAAAGCAAGCACAATTTTGAAAAAAAAATTTATGTTTAAAAGTGTAGTTTTATTATACAGAATCTTACAATGAGAGCTAATATTACAGTATTTTTTTCTATGGATTATGTACTGTACTGTATGCTCTTTTGCCTCTCCAGACTCACCTGCCCCAGTCTCCTCAGCACCTGCCTATCCAACTTCCTCCTAATAAGTCAGTCTCTCTCTCCTTATGCAAGCAAACCACATGAATAAAACAATGCAGTACCTACAGTTTTATACTATACAGTGGTAGTGTAATACAGTACAGGTATTTTTATGTTTACAAGTGTAGCTTTATTATACAGAATCTGTATCTTACAATGAGAACTTTATTTCTAGAGATTAATGTTAATTTTAAAGGGAAACAACACTATTAAGATTACTTTTAGTTTTTTGCAGAGATTATGAATATAGAGTTCTTCCAATGTATTAAGTGATTTATTTTTAACACAGGTTGGGGGACCTAGGTTCGAATTTAGGCGAATTTCGACTTACGTCGATATCTGCTTAAAGTCAGCTGTTATGAATGGAACCTTGACATTTAACAAGGACCCCCTATATATATATATATATATATATATATATATATATATATATATATATATATATATATATATATATATATATATATATATATATATATATATATATATATATATATATAAAAAAATTTCTCAGTATTTTCATTTTTTTATTGAAAAAAACATATTTCATTATCTAATTGATAAAAAAAATGTATTTCCCAGCCTACGAATAATAAAACAATAAAAAATAGTAAAAAACATAAATTTAGATAGATAGATAGATAGATAGATACGTTTATTGACCACCTCTTTTGAAAAGTATAATCTTTACAAAAGGAATATTTGGTCCAAATTACAATGAATAAATACAATAGATTTTGCACAATCATCAAATAAGTAAATGAATTTTAAATTAATATACATTGTACTAATAACTGAATGATATACGTACGCACAGTATAACTCACAGCATTGCATCATGCGAAATATTGTTCGATAGCGTACAATGTATTGGGGTCGCAGCTACGTGAGCAAGCATATATATTTATATTTCCAGTAGTTTCATGATTTTATTGATAAAAAAAAAACGTATTTCTTAGCCTAAGAATAATAAAACAGTAAAAAAATAGTAAACAGTATTGCACCACGTAAGATACGATACTGGTATCAAAGGCTCTCACCTACGTGACCTAGTGAATATTAAAATTTTCATTATTTTATTGATAAAACAAGTATTTCCTAGCCTAAGAATAATAAAACAGTAAAAAATAGTAAAAAAACAAATTTAGATATACATACGTACAGTATAACTCACAGTATTGCATCATGCGATATATGTAGTGTCCGATAGCTATGTGAGCTAGCATATACATAAATTTAGATATACGTACGTACGTACAGTATTACTCACAGTATTGCATCATGCGAAATAGTGTCCGATAGCTACATGAGCTAGCATATATATTTATATATTTCTTAGCCTAAGAATAATAAAACAGTAAGAAATTGTAAACAGCATTGCACCACGTAAAATACGATACCGGTATCAGTGTTTCGGAAAACGCAAAGGCTCTCACCTACGTGACCTAGTGAATATTAAAATGTTCATTATTTTATTGATCAAACAAGTATTTCCTAGCCTAAGAATGATAAAACAGTAAAATATATTAAAAAACTTAAATTTAGATATACGTACGTACAGCATAACTCACAGTATTGCATCATGCGATATATGTAGTGTCCGATAGCTACGTGAGCTAGCATATATATTTATATTTCCAGTAGCTCTCACCTACGTGAGATAGTTCATGTTTTTTTAACAGTGAAGGGAGGGTTTATACAGTATGTAAACTTAAAAATAATTGTAAATGAGTATGTCATGTAATAACCACTTCATTCACAGTAATTTTATCTATCACTTTCATATAAATTTATGTTGCATGCTGTTATTTATGAAGTAAAGGGTGGTTTGTCAATAGTACAGGGAGGGTTTATACAGTGTAAACGTAAAAATATATTAAAATATCTATGTACATATAGGCTGATCCTACTCCGCGGATTTCCTGGTTCGCACCGGGTCTCGGAACCGAACTATAGCGATAAGGGGGTGAACACTGTGCATATATATATATATATATATATATATATATATATATATATATATATATATATATATATATATATATATATATATATATATATATATATATATATATATATATATATATATATATATATATATATATATATATATATATATATATATATATATATATATATATATATATATATATATATATATATATATATATATATATATATATATATACTGGTTTTGAAACATTTCCTTGATATTCAAATCTTGGGCCATACAGTGAGAAGGTTTCTGTTAATCCATGCTGCCACTTAGTGCTGATCTCTATACATAATGACAGTGTTTTTTCTTGAATTTCATGATGTTCCACCGTGTCTTTAAAACAAAAGTCATGCACTTCTACGTGCAAATGCTAAGTGCTCTTGGTGAATTACGTTGCATTTTTTATGTTTAAAAAAATTAAATATTTATGAAGATCTTAGCACGAATTTGCAATGACTTTCATGATATAATGAATTAAAACACAATGAAGCAATAAAATAATGTACCTGAACAATAATTCATTGTGTTTTAAAATAAGTTATCATTCATGCAGATTTCCACACTAATGCAAAGTGTATTTCAGCTTCATATATTTCATAAAACATTATTTGCAAAGGTTTCTTGACACAATGAAATAAAGCAATGAAAGAAAAACAATGAAGAAACAAAATATTGTACAGTACCTAAACAATATTTCACTGTGCTTTATAAGTAATAGTTATTATTTCAAATCTCAGCACAAAGTTGCAGTGTATTTCATCATGCTTTATATGTTTAATAATAGATTATTCGTAGTGACTTTTCTTAAAACAACAAATTGAAACAATGAAACAAGTTAATTTTGTACCTGAACAAGATCTCAGTCAGTTTTATAATAAATTACATTTGTGCAAAACTGCACACAAACTTACAGCATATTTCATTATGTTTTATAATACATTATTATTTACACAAATCTCTGAACAATTCTTTGCGTCTTTTCCTGTTCAGATGCATTAGTTCTGCCTTTACAATGGTACTCCTTAAGTGTTTCATTAATTTCTGTTTCTTATATTAATAAAGTGATAAGGGCAGTGCCAGAAAATGAGAGGACAGTGCTGGGAGGTGATCTAAATGGCCACATAGGACAAGACAATGCAAACATTCAGAGAGTGCATGGAGGATGGGGAGTGGGAGAAAGAAATGAAGAAGGAGAACAGATAATTGATTTTGCAATGGCATTTGACCTGGCTATTGTTAACACCTTTAAGAAAAGAAAAGCACAGATGTTCACCTACAGAAGTGGAAATAGAGAAAGCCAAATTGACTTGTTCTTGTGTAGGAGGAAAGATAAAAATGAAATCATAAATTGTAAAGTAATCAAGGGAGAAAGTGTGGCTCCGCAGCATAGGCTGGTAGTAACAGACCTTATATTAGTCGAAAGGATAAGAAGAGTGCAAAGGGTGGTGAAAAGAAAATGGTGGAAGATAAAGGAGGATGAAAGTAAATTAGCCTTTAGGGAGGCAGTAAGTCAAAAACTGACAACATATGCGAGAGACAGAGGCTGGGACGACGTTGGAAGAATTGTGAGAGAGGCTGGAGAACAAGAGCTGGGAAAAACATCAGGAAGCAAAACACTGCAAGATAAAGAAAACTGGTGGTGGACACCAGAGATACAGGCTAAGAGTCGCGTTAAAAAGGTGGCAAAGAAAAGGTACGAAGCAACGGGAAATGCAGAAAATCAAGAACGGTATAAAGTGGCGAAGAAGAAAGCTAAGAGAGCGGAAGCAGTAGCGAAAGCAGAGAGTCTACAATATTTTTATGAAGATCTGGACACTAAACATGAACAAAAGAAAGTGTTCAGTATAGCAAAGCAGAGGAATAAAGCTACTAAAGACTTGGTACATGTAAAGTAAATTAAAGATGAACAGGGAAGAGTTTTGTGTGAAGAGCAGGATATCAAACAGAGATGGAAGAGTTATTTTGAGACATTGCTAAATGTAAAAAAACAAAGGCAAATTATAGAGTATGGACAGCCAAATGATGTGGAGGTGGAAGATATTAGGGTGCAAGAGATGAAGGAAGCAATTGGAAAAATGAAGAGCGGGAAAGCAGTTGGACCAGATGAGATACCTGTTGAGGCTTGGAAAGCACTGGGCAACCTGGGAGTCGAGATCGTGTACAAGATCATTTGCCAAGCATTTGATAGTGGAAAAATGCCAAATGAATGAAGAGAAAGTATCCTGGTACCAATTTACAAAGAGAAGGGGAACATCCAGGACTGTGGAAGTATAAAGGGATTAAGCTTATGAGCCATACTATGAAGATATATGAGAGAGTAATGGACAAAAGACTGAGAGAATGTACGGAAATAACGGAAGCTCAGTTTGGATTTATGCCAGGAAGGAGTACAACGGATGCCATCTTTGCGTTGAGACAGTTAATGGAAAAGTACAGAGAGAAACGGAAAGGATTACAACTGGTTTTTATTACTTGGAAAAAGCTTACGATCGAGTACCTAGGGAGGAAGTGTGGAGGTGCATGCGGGAGAAGGGAGTGCCAGAAAAGCATGTGGGGTGTGCCAGGATATGTACAGAGATGTATACACACAACTGAGGACAGTGGCCGGGGTGATGGATAAGTTCCCAGTGACAGTTGGACTACATCAGGGGTCGACATTGAGTCCATACCTTTTCAACCTGGTCATGGATGTGATAGTGAGGGACGTACTGGAGGAGGCCCCATGGACTGCTATTTGCCGACAACATAGTCTTGGTGGCGGAGACCAGAGAGGAAGTGGAGGAGAAGTTGAACAAGTGGAGAGACGAGTTGGAAAGTAGAGGGCTAAAGATAAGCCAGGACAAAACAGAATACATGCAGATGGAAGAACAACATGATTACAGTCAATTGTACTTGGCACAGAGGAGGTTAAAAAAGGTGAAGGCTTTCAGGTACTTGGGGTCAAATTTGTTGCAGGATGGTGAACTGGATAGAGAAATTAATGGGAGGATACAAGCAGGATGGAAAAATTGGAGGAAATGCTCTGGACTGATATGTGATAGCAAGGTTAGTGCAAGAGTGAAAGGCTTGATATATCGTGCAGTGATAAGGCCAGCGATGATATATGGCTCGGAGACGTGGCCTGTTAAGAAAACACAAGAAAGAAAGATGGAAGTGGCAGAGATGAGCATGGTGAGATGGATGTTGGGTGTGACGAGGAGGGATACGATCAGGAACGAGAGAATTAGAGGGACAGCCAAGGTGACACAAGTGGGAAAGAAGATGCAAGAAAGAAGGCTTCAGTGATATGGACATTGTATGAGGAGAGATGAAGATTGGATTGGTAGAAGGATGATTGAGCTAGAGATGGAGGGAGTGAGAGGAAGAGGGAGACCACGAAGACGATGGGATGACTGTATACGGGACAACTTGAGAGAGAAGGACCTCAGTGGAGAGGAAGCATTGGACAGGAGAGTGGAAAAAGCTGATAAGAAACGGCGACCCCATATAGATATGGGAAAAGCGAGAGAAGAAGAAGAAGATATTATTAAACTGTTATATTTCCTTTTCATTGTATTTTAGTATATATAACAAAATTACAGCATAGTTTTGTACAGTATTATTAAATAAGCCATCATGGGGTCAAAGCAGTTAAGTGATGTAACCAAACTGGAAATTGCAGTGGTTGGAGCCACGATAGCAGTGAAAACAATAATATCATAGTCACAGAGGTACTCAGATTAGGTTCACTGTTCAATAGATAGGAGTGGGTATACAGGCTCACACTCACACAAATGTAAGGGTAGCCTTCAGGCACATGGACAAGGAAATGTTCAGAAATATTTATGCAACCTATGTGAGCCCAAAACATAAATATGCAGCCCCCTTCTGGAATCCACACTTGAAAAAGCACGTAGTTGAGCTGGAAAAAGCTCAAAGATATGCCACAAAACTGGTGCCAGAAATACGCAATCTCAGTTATTATGATGGCTGAGGGAATTAGACTTACCACTACTCAAAGCTACAAGATGAAAGGGGTATATGGTGACAGTCTTTAAATTCTTTCATGGTCATGCTAGAGTGGATAGGGATCGATATTTTGATATAGCTGGCACTAGAACTAGAGGTCATAATTTGAAGCTTCATAAGAAAACTTCTTTGCAGGATGTAAAGGAGTACTGTTTTTAGTGTAAGAGTAGTTGATAATTGGAATTGGCTAAGCAAGGAGGTAGTTAATGCTAATTCATTCATAGTTTTAAGGACAAGTATGATATGTATCACCAAGTACAAAATGGAACCGATCAGGAGACAGGAAGTTATGAGGTTGGGGCTCTTTCCCGTAAACACAGTTAGGTAATTACACGGACCCTTACATACTTTTTTGAGTGAACTCTCCCTTCCGACCTCCCTAAGAGGTCAACCAAGCTGGGATATATGCCAAACCTACTACAAACTGCTTGCTGATGCAAGAGCGTATAGATGAAAGTGTCATCACCAAAATTTTGGGATCATATCTTGGATATTTACATAGATATCCATGGAAATGCAATTATCAACCAATCCAATTTGCCTGAATATACAATCATCCCTTGAATTTAACTGACAAAAGGGTTGAACATTGATTCAATATTGCTGATTATCTGTGGTTACCGAAATGGGATCTATAATGCCTAATATCAACAATTACATTTTGAAAAGAGGAAAACTATTTGTGATCAAGCACTACATCATGCACAACATCCATTGAGGCAACATAAAATACCTTTACATTGTAAATATAATAAATTCAATATTTTTATCATTGTTAGTGTGTGAGCTTTAAAAACAATCCTTTTGTTTTCCATTTTTTCACTTAGTTCATGTATATATTGTACAATATCTTTGTTCTTAGGTTAAGGCTTGCTGTCTTATTTACCTACATGGCACATACACACACACACACACACACACACTTCCAATAAGCACAATTAGGTAATCACACACACACACATGCACAGAGA
>JAXCGZ010023203.1:0-7500 GCA_037179515.1 Halocaridina rubra
ATATATATATATATATATATATATATATATATATATATATATATATATATATATATATATATATATATATATATATATATATATATATATATATATATATATATATATATATATATATATATATATATATATATATATATATATATATATATATATATATATATATATATATATATATATATATATATATATATATATATATATATATATATATATATATATATATATATATATATATATATATATATATATATATATATATATATATATATATATATATATATATATATATATATATATATATATATATATATATATATATATATATATATATATATATATATATATATATATATATATATATATATATATATATATATATATATATATATATATATATATATATATATATATATATATATATATATATATATATATATATATATATATATATATATATATATATATATATATATATATATATATATATATATATATATATATATATATATATATATATATATATATATATATATATATATATATATATATATATATATATATATATATGCATATATATATATATATATATATATATATATATATATATATATATATATATATATATATATATATATATATATATATATATATATATATATATATATATATATATATGAATAATTTTTTACCCCGACCGGGACTCGAACTTATGACTTATGAATACTAAGTCAAGGCGCTACCACTACAACACAGAAGGTTAAAAGGAATCCAACCTTATAGCTTATATCTGCTATACTTAGGAATGAACGCATTGTAACTGAATGCCACTATGCTCATATTACAGATTCCCCAACCTCACTCGTGCCTTCATTTTAGCATTTAATGCAATTCCCAGTCTCATTCGGACCATGAAATAACCAATAAAACACATTACATATGTGAAAACATGAATTATTTTTTACCCCGACCGGGACTCGAACCTAGGACTTATGAATACTAAGTCAAGGTGCTTAGTATTCATAAGTCCTAGGTTCGAGTCCCGGTCGGGGTATAAAATGATTCATGTTTTCACATATATAATGTGTTTAATTGGTTATTTTATGGCCCGAATGAGACTGGGAATTGAATTAAATGTTAAAATGAAGCCACGAGTGAGGTTGGGGAATCTGTAATATGAACATAGTGGCATTCAGTTACAATGCGTTCATTCCTAAGTATAGCAGATATAAGCTATAAGGTTGGATTCCTTTTAACCTTCTGTGGAGGAGTGGTAGCGCCTTGACTTAGTATTCATAAGTCCTAGGTTCGAGTCCGGTCGGGGTAAACAATGATTCATGTTTTCACATGTGTAATGTTCTTTATTGTTATTTCATGGTCCGAATGAGACTGGGAACTGAATTAAATGCTAAAATGAAGCCACGAGTGAGGTTGGTGAATCTGTAATATGAACATAGTGGCATTCAGTTACAATGTGTTCATTCCTAAGTATAGCAGATATAAGCTATAAGGTTGGATTCCTTTTAACCTTTGTGGTGTAGTGGTAGCGCCTTGACTTAGTATTCATAAGTCCTAGGTTCGAGTCCCGGTCGGGGTAAAAAATGATTCATGTTTTAATATAGTAATGTGCTTATATGGTTATTTCATGGCCCGAATGGGCCTGGGAATTGAATTAAATGCTAAAATGAAGCCACGAGTGAGGTTAGGGAATCTGTAATATGAACATAGTGGCATTCAGTTACAATGCGTTCATTCCTAAGTATAGCAGATATAAGCTATAAGGTTGGATTCCTTTTAACCTTCTGTGGTGTAGTGGTAGCGCCTTGACTTAGTATTCACAAGTCCTAGATTCGAGTCCTGGTCGGGGTAAAAAATGATTCATGTTTTCAAATATGTAATGTGCTTAATTGGTTATTTCATGGCCCGAATGAGACTGGGATTTAAATTAAATGCTAAAATGAAGCCACGAGTGAGGTTGGGGAATCTGTAATATGAACATAGTAGCATTCAGTTAGAATGCGTTCATTCCTAAGTATAGCAGATATAAGCTATAAGGTTGGATTCCTTTTAACCTTCATTGGTGTAGTGGTAGCGCCTTGACATAGTATTCATAAGTCCTAGGTTCGAGTCCCGGTTGGGGTAAAAATTGATTCATGTTTTCACATATGTAATGTGCTTAATTGGTTATATATATATATATATATATATATATATATATATATATATATATATATATATATATATATATATATATATATATATATATATATATATATATATATATATATATATATATATATATATATATACGTATATATATATATATATATATATATATATATATATATATATATATATATATATATATATTATATATATATATATATATATATATATATTATATATATATATATATATATATATATATATATATATATATATATATATATATATATATATATATATATATATATATATATATATATATATATATATATATATATATATATATATATATATATAAATATATATATAATATATATATATATATATATATATATATATATATATATATATATATATATATATATATATATATATATATATATATATATATATATATATATATATATATATATATATATATATATATATATATATATATATATATATATATATATAAGGAAATAAATATAAAAAAATTAAAGTTATAAATACATATAATTATATATATGATAAATTAAATACATAATGATATAAGCACATACATAAATAAAACACAAAAAGTTCTTAAATATATGCATAAACAAATACATACATTAATGAGCAACTAATGAAAATAAATAATATATATATCTACCTTGGCTGTCTGCCCCAGTTTGGAGGTAGCTGACATAAAAAAAAAGATACAATAGGGGGATTACTTTGCTCTATTCGCAATGACGAGGGAGCTAGCAACCGTTCTCATGGCACTGCTGGAGTTCCACAGCCCATCCTCCCTGCTCTTTCACAACCTGTGTCGCTTCATAAATGCCAGCTCTCTTACTGCTCCTACCACAAGACTACCTCTGTAAGATGCAGCCCCGTGGTATCAGCAGATGCCCATCAGAGCTGCGTCACAATCGCTTGCCACTCATTTCTATTCCTAGCACGCTCCCTTGTTTCCCTCACATCCATCCTCCTATCATTCAGGGCTCTCCTTACTCCATCCTTCCACCCAAGCCTAGGCCTTCCTTTCGCATTTCTCCCATCAACTCTCGCTTTCATCACATCTTTCAGCAGTCTTTCATCATTCATCCTTTCCACATGTCAAAACCATCTCGGAACATTCATATCTACTCTTTCTGCAAAATCTCTATTCATACCCGTTCCTGCTCTCACCACCTCATTGCTAACCCTATCCAACTGAGATGCACCAATTATACTCAACAGGTATTTCATCTCAGGCACATTTATTTTCCGTCTCTCAATTATTTTCATACCCCATAACTCTGATCCATGCATCACAGTTTGCACAACCACTTTCTCATACAAAACTTTCTTAACATTCATTTCCAACCCTCTATTCTTCATCACTCCTTTCAACCCACCCAACACTTTGCATCCTTTATTCACTCTGTGACACACATCTTCTTCCACTCCACCATTTGCCGCAATTATCGAGCCTAAATAATTAAAGTGATCTACTTCCTCAAGTGTCTCTCCATTCAACATAGCATTCAATCCAGCACCATCCTCATTTCTTGTACACCTCAAAACCTTGAACAGCCATAGTGACATCACACATTCCGGTCTCAGTGTCACACTCACTGGAAACCACTCTTTCAATTCATTCCCTACTCTAACATAAGCTTTACTGCCCTCATACAAACTCTTCACTTCATGCAACAGTTTACCATCAATTCCATATGACCTCTAAACATTCCGCATAGCCTCCCTATCAACTCTATCATAAGCTTTCTCCAGATCCAAAAATGCAAAATACACATCCTTCCCCTTTGCTAAATATTTCTCACATAACTGCCTCCCTATAAAAATCTGATCAATACAGCCTCTACCTCTCCTAAAACCACTCTGCACTTGTGCGATCACATTTTCTGTCTTATCCCTAATCCTATTAACCAGTATCCTACCATACACTTTTCCTACCACACTCAACAAACTTATACCCCTAAACTTACTGCATTCATACACATCTCCCTTACCTTTGTGTAGGGGCACTAAACAGGCAATCACCCATTCCACTGGCACCATTGACAACATAAAGCATATATTAAACACTCTCACTAACCATTCCAGTGCAGTCACACCCCATTCTTTCAACATCTCATTCTCCACACCATCTATTCCAGGTGCCTTACCTGCTTTTGCTTCAAACAATGCCCTTTTCACCTCCTCTCTTGTAATCTCTCTCTCATTTTCATCTCCAATTTCTGGCACTTGAACAGCCCACACTGCCTTTATACTACCTCCCTATCTTCCTCAACATTCAGCAACCGCTAAAAAAATAAAAACGCTTCAAGATCTGCTTGAAATGTGTCGAGAGTGAACCATTACAGGGATCATCAAATATTTAACATTTAATATTCATTTATTCTCAAAATTCATATATTCATATGCACTGGAATTATCTTTTTCATTCCATCCAATATGAAGGGAAATGTTATTTTTTTTTTGTATAAATGAAGTTCACTGCTTTTTGTCTCTCTCTCTCTCTCTCTCTCTCTCTCTCTCTCTCTCTCTCTCTCTCTCTCTCTCTCTCTCTCTCTCTCTCTCTCTCTCTCTCTCTCTCTCTCTCTCTCTCTCTCTCTCTCTCTCTCTCTCTCTCTCTCTCTCTCTCTCTCTCTCTCTCTCTCTCTCTCTCTCTCTCTCTCTCTCTCTCTCTCTCTCTCTCTCTCTCTCTCTCTCCTCTCTCTCTCTCCTCTCTCTCTCTCTCATACTCAGCACTTTTTTCTTCTTTTTTTCTGAGTTGGCAGGATAAATATACAGCCTTAGTATTCTCCTGATGGTAGTAAAAGTCAACTAAATAGAGTGGCACAAGGAGTCTGACAATGCTCCACCCTTTCCATTCTCCTCCTATGAAAAAGAGTTAAGACATAACGGTCGGTCTTGATAGGAAAATTAAGTAGGATCCTAGATACTTAGTATCAAATTGTGCAAAGCTTGTTGAACGAGTGAAAATAAGAAGAAGGAGCTTAGTAGCATGTATGTGTGAGAAGAAAGATGAAATAGTATGCTTTGAGTGAAGCAAAGGTGAATAAGTATGATTCAACTTGGCCACCTTTTCTACTATAGAAATTACGAATCCTGGGTATTGCTGGATATGTAGATAGATAGAGAGACTAGACTAGACAGAGAGATAGCATCCTGCTGTAATACATCACGGTATTACATGTGAATACATAAGCATAAAGGGGGGCAGCGGTATTTCAATGGTATAATGCGATAGTCGGGAAATGATGAACCAGAAGCACTTGCATTCGAGCCATGTGTGAAATGTCAGGAAGCGCACCCAACCTTAAATCGATAGCTAATGCCACTCTGTGTCCAATATCAAATATATGGGGACTAATTGTAACATATAAAGAGGAGAAAATATATGTAGTATTAGACTTAATCGACGCTAACATTCAATAATGCTGATGTAAAGGGGATTTTTCAACGTTTTGCGGGTTCAACTTTCCTTCTATAACAATATTGTAAAATGTTGAGTCTTTGAAGAAAATACTGTCTTCATATGATTAATCTACAGTAAATCTAAACATATTTGCCTTTGTAAGGCAACATAGAAGCACCACTTTATGATTCACAGCCCCCATTTGAATGGGGATGAACACTTATATTGAAGCTATAAAAGGAATTAAGGTTGGATGTCCATCCTACCGCTCCAAGGTGAGGTCGAACCATTGTTATTCGCTACCACGATGCCACCGCATTGTAAGGAAAAATAAATTAAAAAAAGGATTCCTGATCTGATGATTTCCTTATAAAATTACATGATAGGTGATAATTACATAGACATCGATACAGTAATAAAGGATCCGCCTTCTAACTAATCGAATCAGGGACAGTGGTAGCTCAATGGTAGAGAGCGCTCACGTTGGTAAGCAATTAACGCCGGCTCGATCCTTCTCCAACGCATTAGAAAGGGCATCAAGCCTTAATTCCCGAGCTACATCATGTCTGTGACCACCCCCATTCGAATGGGTTATCATTGAGACACCTACGAGAGTGCATTGCATTGCCTTTCATTCTTATTTAACCTAATGCAACTCACTTAACCGATCTCTATCAAAGCTAGGGTCAGAATTTTATATGGTTTCGACAACCAAGCCTTCATTGGCAGGCATATGTATAAACACTGCTGAGAAGTCTTTTGGAAAAAGTGCATAGTTTGGAAGAGCTTCCTCCACAAGGGTCAGAATGCCCAATTCGAAGAGAGTTTCCTTATTTTATATGAAAATATGTATATGTTATAGTCTAATCTAAAGCCAATGACATTATATGAACAAGAATTTGCGCCCTCAGTAACGAGGCTAACACTAAAGAAAAATGAAAGAAAAGAGAATTAAATAGAGAAAAAAAATGACTTCAAGAATATGAATATTAAACGAAAATGAAAAGAAATAAGGAAGAAAGATGAAAGACAATATGATAAAAGACTTGAAATATGTGGACATTAAAAAACTTAATGAATAGAACAGGAAAGAGAAAAAAGAGAATAAGTTTCAAAGAAGAGATACTAAATGATTTATGAAGCCCATAGAGTACTTCATCTTTCTCCATAATAAAGATGAAAAGGAGATTTTGATGGCAAGATTATATTGGGAAGAGTAATGATTTTGTTATAATTCCCAGGTAATACCTGAAGAGATAGTCAATTCGGTTTGTTGCCGATCACATGTTCATAGAAACTGGAAAAGGGTAAAATCAAGAAAGGCAAAAACTTTGACCTTACACTAGTCGCTAAACCCATATAGAGGAGAGGGTTGGTATCAGGATATACATCTAGCCGTAAAACACTTGCATAAAAAACCATATTTTATTATCAGAGAGACTAGTGGCAAACAGAGACCACAAGTGTAACTGGGAAGAAATACTGGTTTAGGTCCTAGTGTGCCAGTAGATAAATATAGCTTAATAACAAAATCCAAATTCTAACTATAATCATCTTAAGTCTACGACTACTAACAATTTGCGAATATTTAATATGCTCCTTTGTTGAGTGTAATTGGTAAGGAATATGGAAGTGTAAATTGAGAAAATTAGGAAAGGTACTGAGAGACTGCTTGTGGAAAAACTGTGTGGGTTCAAGAGAGGAAGACGTGTGCATCAGGTATTTCTGAAGACAGGTGTTTGAGAAGCTATTAGAGAAACAGTGGGACTCCTTTTTACAGATTCTTATAGACTTAGATAAAGAACTTGACAAGGTTAACAGAAAAGTATTAAAGTGTGTTGTGACTGCATGGAATAGGTGAAAGTTTGTTGAATGCGTTCAAA
>JAXCGZ010023203.1:12500-25000 GCA_037179515.1 Halocaridina rubra
AATGCTGCAAATCGACTCATTGACAACAAATGAATACATCCGCCATTCAGACCACCTTGGTTATGCAGCGATTTTTAATCCCTCTGCCAATCATCACCAGTATTCCACAATGGCGCTTATAGGGGTCTGGGAGTAATTCTGAAAAAAATTGCATACATATATTCATCCATGCAAAAATACATATTTACATACATACATACATACATACATACATACATGCCTACATACATACATACATACATACATACATACATACATACATACATATATACATACATACATACATACATACATACATACATACATACATACATACATACATACATACATACATACATACATACATACATACATACATACATACATACATACATACATACATACATACATACATACATACATACATACATACATACATACATACATACACACACACACACATACATACATACATACATACATACATACATACATACATACATACATACATACATACATACATACATACATACATACATACATACATACATACATACATACATACATACATACATACATACATACATACATACATACCAACATAGGCTAGAAGTTTATGAGGAAAGTCACATAGGTACTATTGAAGTCATAAACTCAGTTGTTAACATGGCACGGAAGAGAAAATGTAGGATTATGATTTTGAGAGATTTTAATAAAAAAAAAAAGAGATAGATTGGATAAATCTTGACCCATAAAGTGGTGAGAACTCATTCGGGGCAAGATTCCAAGATTGCGTACAAGGTAATTTCCCACATCAACATGTACTGGAACCAACGAGGGCCAGGGGTGTGGATGAGCCATCGCTACTTGATCTAGAATTCACAGATAACGTGTTGGATATTGAAAAAAAATGAGTATGAACCACCAGTTGGAAAGATTGACCGCTGTTTGTTGTTGATGGAGTATATAAGTAAAGATGTACAGCCTGAAAGTAGAGGCACTGAGGACTCGAGGAGGATCTATCCGAAAGGAGATTACATCGAAATGAATGAGCTTTTTGCAGTTATTGACTGGATGATCTTATTTAACAACAAATCTGTTCAACAAATGTGCGACATATTTTGTGAGAAATTTGGGAAGATAGCAGATTGCTGCATACCTGTCACGAATGTAGGTGTAATTCATGCAAGAGAGAAATGGTTCAATAATGAGTGCAATAGAGCTAAGGAGTGGAGAGACAAATGATGGAACATGTATAGGAGGAGAAAAGATATATATGCCTGGCAGACCTATAAAAGAGCAAGAAATAATTGCCTAAGTAATAGAAGAGAGGCAGAGCGAGACTATGAAAGGGAAATCCCCAGGAAAGCTAAAGAAATTCCCATGCTTTTCCACATCATTATCAGAGGAAAACTGAAGGTAAAAGAACAGGCTTTAAAGCTTAAGAGAGCAGATGGAAGCATCACTGAGACGGATAAAGAGATATGCAAAGAATTGAACAAGGATTTTCAGTCAATATTCAGAGTAGAAAATACCCTACCCCTCAGATTGCAGAGAGAGAAGCTCTTGGGCCGGTTTTAGAGAACATTATCCTTTCAGCCAAAGAGGTATTCAAAGCGCTGATGGAGTTAGATGTCCATTAAGCTACAGATCCTGATGATATATCCCCTCATGTACTTAAAAAATGCACAAACCAAATATCAGTGGCACTAAGTATCATATTTAAAAATTCGCTGGAGTCAGAGGAGATTCCAAGATGCTGGAAACAAGCAAACGTGATACCTATTATCAACGAGGGAAGGAGGGATATGGCTCTAAACTATAGACCATTTTCCTTTACCAGCATAGTTTGCAAAGTTATGGAGAAACTACCAAGGAAATATATTTCTCCTCACTTGGAATCTTTCAACTCTTTGTCAGTGAGACAACATGGCTTCAGAGAAGGTAGATCAACAGTAAGAAACTTATTAGAATTCTATGATGAGGTAAGCCGAATCTTACAGGAAAGAGAGGGCTGGGCAGATTGCATATTCCTAAACTTCCAGAAAGCATTTGACACTGTCCCACACGGGAGACTTATTAAGAAGCTGCAAGCATTGGCTAAAATTGGTGGAAATGTCTTGGAATGGATAAAAACATACTTAGAAGGAAGGGAACAGAGGGTTAGAGTAAGAAACTCAGTGTTTGAATGGAGAAGAGTTAGTAGTGGAGTTCCATTGAGTTCAGTTCTAGGGCCACTTTTGTTCCTTGTATATATAAATGACCTATCAGAGTTTGTAAATTCATTCATGAATATGAATGCAGATGATGCAAAAATTGTGAGGAAAATAAGAAACGATAACAATGTTAGAGAACTTCAGAAAGATCTAAATACTCTGCATGAGTGGTTAGAAAAGTGGCTAATGAAATTCAATACTTCAAAATGTAAGGTAATGAGAATGGGTGCAAGTTCAAGAAGGCCCAAGCTTGACTACTCGGTGGCAAGAGTACAACTTTAAGAGACAGAAAATGAGAGAGATCTTGGAGTAAACATACTGGCAGATTTGTCTCCAGAACTGCATATAAATGGCGTAATAAGGTGTAGTATATGCTTTCTTAGCAAATGTAAGGGTAGCCTTCAGGCAAATGGACAAGTAAATGTTCAGAAATTTTATGTAACCTATGTGAGGCCAAACTTGAATATGCAACCCCCTTTTCGAATTCGCACTTTAAAAAGCACTTAGTTAAGTTGGAAAAAGTGCAAAGACAGGCCACGAAACTAGTGCCAGATATACACAATCTCAGTTATGAGGAGAACTGAGGGAATAAGACTTACCATCACTCAAAGCTAGAAGATTGAGGTGGGATATGGTGATAGTCATGGAATTCCTTCATGGTTATGACAGAGTGGATAGGGATCGATATATTGCTATGGCTGGCACTAGATCTAGAGGTCTTAGTTTGAAGCTTCGTGAGAAAAATTCTTTGCAGGATGTAAGGAAGTACTTCTTTTAGTGTAAGAGAAGTTGTTAATTGGAATTCGCTAAACGAGGAGCCAGGTAATGCTGACTCAATCCATAGATTTAAGGACAAGTATGACAAGTATCACTAAGTTCAAAATGGAACCGATTAGGTGACGGGAAGTTACGAGCTATGGACTCTTTCCCATAAGCACAATTAGGTAATTACAATTAACTAATTAGCATACATACATGCATACATGCATACGAACATGCATACGTACATATATGAACACATACATACATACATACATATATAAATGCATGTATACATACATCCATGCATGAATGCAAACATTCATGCTATCATACATATATACATGCAAACATTTTATATGAGTGTGACACTGGGACAGGCAAAAAACTGCCCTTATCAATTAAGGATCGTGAACGAAGAAAGCCTTAAGACGAAAAATAAGTAAGAGTCTATGGACAATGCAAAAATGAGGTAATAATACACAATAGGAAAAGAACAGGCTGAAAGAATAGTTGAAGTACTGAGGACCTAGAGATCTGGCGAGATTAGGGCTTGAAATGACAATGGATCCATTTTTTTTAAGGAAAATAGGTTATAAGAATTAGGAAAGTCAGAAGGGGGAAGAGACTTTTAGAGTGTGAAAGTTGATAGGAAGAAGAAGTCACTGCACCAACCAGTCCGTGAGCTACAAATCTGTACACAATACCTGTTACACAAGGCCGCTTAGCAAGTGTTCCGTGACCTCGGCAATGGGCGACGGATGCAACTCACCAACTCATCACGGCAACGATGGAAGTAGTAGAGATAGAAAAGACATACAGATCATACTTTACTGCAAAGAGAAGGAGAATCAAGATTAGAAGTAAGAAGGGTGATCATAAGTGCATAATAAATAAAAGTATAAGATATATAAGCATACAAAAAATTAATGAATGTGTGATTATTATTCTTTTATAATGGATGTAGTGTTATATGCTAATATAATATCAATAAATGGTAAAGACAATTATTGTTTATAATTTCATCCAAAAAAATATAATTCATAAGAAAAAGTTTTTTCTCTCTTTTTTTTCTCTCTCTCTCTTTAGGCCTATCCAAGTGGAAAGCTGATGGCTACATTCTCTCTCTCTCTCTCTCTCTCTCTCTCTCTCTCTCTCTCTCTCTCTCTCTCTCTCTCTCTCTCTTTATAGACCTATCCAAGAGCCTACGTGGTGGTGACTTTTTTTTAGGATGCCCAACATTAAAGGCTTAATGGGTCTAAGTGCCTTAGTTTCAACTCTATCAAGGAGATAAGTATATGAAAAAGCACCCCAGATGTGCGAGTATTATTCAGTGCAGGGACGGATAAGACCTTTATATATTTTAAGTAACTGTAAAAACAAAAAGTAATAACGAAAACGAAATAGAACCCCAATAGTTTTCTAATGCAAAGTTAGAAATTTTGATATGTGATTCCTCTAAGACAAGTTATAGGCAATCGTGATTCCTAATATGTAAATAGAATTAAGAGGATAAATTTCGCTAGTTTCGAAAACAATAGGGGTATCAGGAGGAAAAGATCCTCAGATAACCACTGCAAATCGGAGTTGAGAGTAAAAGAAAGAATGATACGAGACTGATTACGAGTAGCATGAAGAAAATGCAAAAGGAAAAATGAAGAGTAGAACATTGGCAAAGACATTAAGAAGGGAGTCAAATGGGGACTGAAGTAGATCACTGATGAAAAGAAGGAACAGAGTAGGTAAAAAAAAAAGACTCTGTGGAACACCAACCGTAACAGGGAATGAGCTGGATGTTGCACCGTTAACAACCACAGATATAACGCGGTCAGAGAGAAAGCTGGAAATCAGAGATTAGAAAGAAGCGGTAAGCCAACAAACAACGAATTTGGTCAACAGAGCCTTGTGCCAGACTCTGTAAATAGTCTTAGAAATATCAAGGGCAACGACGAAAGATTCTCCATAGTTTCCCACAGAAGATGACCATACATGAGTAAAATAGGACAGGAGGTCACCAGTTGGTTTTGCCTTGCGGAAGCTGTACTGGTGATCGGAGATAAGTGATTTAAATTCAAGACATTTCAAGAAGTGAGAATTGAGCACAGTTTCAATATCTTTAGCCATAAATGAGGTCAGGGAAATAGGTCAATAGTTTGAAGGAATAGAGTGATCACTCTTTTTAGGAACAGGCAGAACTAGAACATGCTGCAGGATAAATACTGTTTTTTTCTTTTATGTGTGACACTGAGACAGTCATACTTTACAATCATTAATAAAGGCATGAACATGAGAAAATATTAAGATGAAAGGAAAGAAAAAAGGTATGGACAAGGCAGAGATGAGGTAATGATACACAAAGGAAAAGGACAGACTGAAAAAAATAGACATTGTACTTAGTACCTAGAGATATGGAGGATTAGGCCCTAAGATAGCAACAGTTCAGCTTCTTGGAGAAAGACAGGTTATAAGAATTTAAATATACAGAAGGAGGATGAGAGTTCAAGAGTCTGGAGGTGGATGGGAAGCAGCAGTCGCTGCACCAACCAATCTGCGACCTACAAATATCCACACAGTACCTGTGAGACGAAGCCGCTTTACGAGTGTTACGCGGCCTCGGCAGTGAGGTAGGGATGCACCTCACCAACTCATCAGAGCAGCGTTGGAAGTAGTAGCGATAGAAAAGAAAAAGGGGGTGATGTCTTACGGCGAAGGGAAAGAGAATCCAGATTACAAGTAAGAGGAAGATCATCAATCAGTCTGACTGTTTAGATTCACCCTTATGAAGGAGATTAGTATAGGAGAAGCACCCCCAGATGTGTGAGCAGTATTCTAAGCAGGGACGGATAAAACCTTTATAAATTTTAAGTAACTGTAAAGAGGAAAAGTATTGATGAAAACGAAACAGAACTCCCAATATTTTGGATTCAATTTAAAAATTTGGCTTATGTGATTCTTCTAAGACAAATTAAAGGCTATATGAATTCTTAATATGTTGATTGAATTAAGAGGGAAAATTTCGCATGTTTTGAGGATAATTGAGCTATCAGGAGGAGAAGAAGATAAATAGATAGCTAGAAATTCTATCTTGGACACATTAAATTTAACTTTATTTTGGATGCCCCACTCAGATACCCTCTGCAAATCGTGGTTGATAGTGAAAATAAAAAATGACACAAGACTAATCAAGAGTAGCAGATGAAGGTTGTGAAAAAAAGCAGAGGAAACGTGAGGGTAATCATCTGTAAAGGCGTGAAGAAGAGAGGAAGATGGGAATTGTAGAAGATCATTGATGAAGAGAAGGAACAGAGTAGGTGAAAGAACAGAGTCCTGTGGAACACCACTGGTATAAGGGAATGGGATAGATGTTGCAGAGATATGAGGCGAAAAAGATAAAGACAAAAATGGCAAAGCATGGGAGCCAGTTCATCTGCAGACTACATAAGGAACCTTGCAGGAATAGCATCGGGACCAGATGCTTTATGTGAAGAATGTTTATGAACTTTGCGTGAAGGAGGGATAAGGCAGGGCATAGGGTTAGTGAGAAGTAGTTTTTCAGTGTGAGAGGAAACTACAGGGCCATCAGAGCGAATGGAAAGGGGAAAGTTGGAGTTACAGACGTTTTTGGAGAGGTTTGGCAAAGGATAAGAAGCATTTACTCGTGGAAGAGGAGTTAAGGTCATCAACTTTCCTTCTTAGAGAGGAAGCTTTAGACCTTTGAATCTGAGCAGTACAGCAATTCTTATCTGTAATAAAAGCAGAGCTAGTTAAATCAGAGAGCGAGACTTGGTATGACCAGTGTGACAGATCTCTGGCCAAAATAGCCTTGAGCAGGCACGTGTCTAACCAAGGATTAAGTTGAGAAAAAATGTTCATGGAGGAGGGAATGAAAGCCTCCATTTCCGAAGTTTTGATCTCGGCAACTTTTAGGGCTACCTGATCAGGGTTATGGTACCAAAAGCAGCAGTCATCCCATGGGAAGGCAAAGATAAAATTATGCAAATCTTCACATTGGGAATGCTCAAAGTGTCAAAGGCGGCAAAGTAGGAGGAACTGATGGAGAGGGAGCAAGAATGGAAGATATTGAGATCATAGAGTGGTTTGATTTACCAAGAGGGGAAAGCACAGAATACAAGTAGTTTGTAGCATTAGAAGCAAGATATTGGTCAAGAGTGTTGGTTTTATGTTCGTGTCAATCAGGAGCACGAGTAGGATGTTTGATAATCTTTTCCAGATCTCAAGTAGTACAGAAAACAAGAGCCTCCCCCCACATCAGTGTGACAAGTATTAAGCCACTCATTGTGGAGTACATTGATCCCCAATATAGCGAACTTCGGCATGTGGGTGAGAAGATTGCAAGCACTCATGGCAAGAGGTCAGATATTCAAAGAAAGGCACAAAGTGTAAGGAATTTGGAGAGCAGTAGCAGAAGGAAAGGAATATAGTGGTATGGGAGAGATTGATATTTAGCCAGAGAACATCAAAGTCAGGATATTCATGGTCCATGAGCCTTGCAATAGGAATGTTAGTTTTGCAATAGGCACAGATCCCACCTTCAAAACGAAAATTAGAATACAGGTAATAGTGAAAGATTTGAATTTGGTCAGCAAAGGAATGGCTAGACAGCTGGGTTTCAGAGAGAAGGAGAAGGTTAGGGAGGGAATGTACCCAAGTGATGTTCCACAGACGAAAGATTAGAATTCAGGCCACGAATGTTAGCAAAGTGAAGAGTGAAAGAAGCAGATCTATTAGGGGGCTCAATGTTAAGGGCAGAATCATTACTACCACCAAGCGTGTCTGCCCTCACGAAAACTGTGGAGTCAACAAGATCCCTGGAGATTTTTATAGCCTCTTTATGCAAGGTACTGGGGACCATAAGCTGTAAACCTTCCATAAGTGTAGCAAAATTGAGGAAAAAGAGAGCAAAAAGGGACAGATATGGGGAGTGTTGTGACTTGTAAAATATAATGGTATAGTAAGAGATGTCTAACAAATACGCCAAAATTTTTGGTGTAGATGTAAGCATAAGGAAAGGGCAGTGACCGAAGGAAGACTCAACCTGGAGATGTTTGTACCAGTCCTATTTTAATCTATAGTACCTTCAGTTGTAGTATTTCAATGGACGGATGCTGCCATGGCCAACCTACTACACATCTACATACACACCTACATACAAACAAACATATATACATACATTCATGCTTACATTCAAATATGCATACATACATACATACATACATACATACATACATACATACATACATACATACATACATACATACATACATACATACATACATACATACATACATACATACATACATACATACATACATACATACATACATATATACATTCATACATAAAACAATACATTTAAGCACGCATATATACACATATGCATGCATACACACATACATACATACATGATGCATACATACATACATGCATACATACATACATACATACATACATACATACATACATACATACATACATACACACATACATACATATATATATACATTCATACATAAATACATACATTTAAGCACGTATATATACACACATGCATGCATACACACATGCATAAATACATGCACACATATTGGTCCTAATCCTTCTTTGAAGGGTGTGGTGGCAAAGTCAAATTACACAATAGGTTACTGAACACAATTCATCCCTCTTTATCTCCTTGGTGATTATGGGCCACCACAATTCCTCCTCCTTGCACACTGATTGGGTCACCAACTGGGAAAGTCGACAAATGTGGACATATATTTAAGCACCACTTAACTGGAGTGCTGCAGAACACTGAAATGCCAAAGAGAGTCAGCATGCGTGCCACAGGAGTAAGGGAAGTGGTTAAAATATAACCTCTTATGTCAATCATTTTGTAGATGATATGAACATGTATTAAAATAATTTTTCAAGTAGTGAAAACTAGTACACTAAAGTATCACAGACTGTCAGGAGGAGGGCAAAAAATTACTGAAAATTTCAATAATTTTATATGCATTATTTTACTGTTTTTTTATGTGCCACAAGTAGGTTCCATTTTAATGGGGTGGACACAACATGTTGAAGTTAAGGGATAAAAGTTGCATTTGCCCTTCCTAATGCCCTGAGATTGAATTGAGCCTGTGCTATTCAGGCTTGTTACTTGACAACTTGTACCATCTACCACTGACCTAGCACAGTCATCACTTTTGTTGATACGAACATATATTTAAAAGAGATAAATCTTCACCCCCATAAAAAACTTGGAAATAAATTAAGATGAAAATAAATAACATACTAGCGATTTTCATTCATATTAGTCAAAGAGACAGGCCTAAGGCCTATAGTGAAACTATGTTTAAATAATATATTAATTTAGCATAAGTGATTAACACTTGACGTGTCATTTGTTATATCCATATATACAATGCAACTTTGAAAGGCTGCATTGCGATTGGGGCACCCCGGTTTCATTTCATTAAGTTTTTGTCATATCTTTTCTCTTAATGTTCGTTTACTTCCTGATTATGTTATTAATGGTGAATATTCTGCATTGTAGTTACGTCCACTTGATATAATTTACACTTTTATTTTAGCTTCTAGTCTATTTTTTTCTCGTTTTCAGCTTCATTTGTTTAATAACATTTTAAGACACTCTCACAGCTACTCAGTAGATAAAATAGAACAATTGAAAAAACAGAACTAGGCCTTTTACATGGTCAATAAAGAAAAAAGAATTAAAAAATGGAAGGAAAAAACTGATTTCTACCTATATTATACTTACCTATAGTTAATATGAAATGGGAAACGAAGAAACAAAACTATAAGAAAAACTACAATTGAAAAATATAGAAATAAAAACAAACCAATTTGAAACACGAAAAACACACAAATGATGAATAATTGTTTAAAAAAATATAATTAAAAAAATTTAGTAAAGAAATATAGTATGAAATACTGAACCAATGCTGATTTTTAGTGACATTTTATCTCCCCACTAATTGGTCAAAATGCTTTATATGTAAGAAATCCGATACAAAAAAAAAAACTCCCAACTATGTACAAACCCAAAAACATGAAATTTAGATATTTTCGCACTGACAGAACACTAATTTTGTGGATATGTAGCTTCTTGGAAGCTGGTCATAGTTTGAAATCATATATATATATATATATATATATATATATATATATATATATATATATATATATATATATATATATATATATATATATATATATATATATATATATATATATATATATATATATATATATATATATATATATATATACATATATATATATATATATATATATATATATATATATATATATATATATATATATATATATATATATATATATATATATATATATATATATATATATATATATATATATATATATATATATATATATATATATATATATATATATATATATATATATATATATATATATATATATATATATCAATGAAGACCCGCGCACTAGAAAACATTAAGACGAATGAAAATAAAAAAGTTATGGACAACACAGAGATGAGGTGATTATATACAAAGGAAAATGACAGACTGAAAAAAATAGTCAAAGTACTGAGGACCTAGAGGTATGGAGGATTAGGCCCTGAGATGACGATAGAGCCACTTTTTGAAGGAAGATAGGTTACAAGGATTTGGAAAGACAGAAAGAGGAAGAGAGTTCTAGAGTTCTTGGAGTTCTTGGAAGCTGGTCATAGGTTGAAATCATATATATATATATATATATATATATATATATATATATATATATATATATATATATATATATATATATATATATATATATATATATATATATATATATATATATATATATATATATATATATATATATATATACATATATATATATATATATATATATATATATATATATATATATATATATATATATATATATATATATATATATATATATATATATATATATATATATATATATATATATATATATATATATATATATATATATATATATATATATATATATATATATATATATATATATATATATATATATATGTATATATATATATATATATATATATATATATATATATATATATATATATATATATATATATATATATATATATATATATATATATATATATATATATATATCAATGAAGACCCGCGCACTAGAAAACATTAAGACGAATGAAAATAAAAAAGTTATGGACAACACAGAGATGAGGTGATTATATACAAAGGAAAATGACAGACTGAAAAAAATAGTCAAAGTACTGAGGACCTAGAGGTATGGAGGATTAGGCCCTGAGATGACGATAGAGCCACTTTTTGAAGGAAGATAGGTTACAAGGATTTGGAAAGACAGAAAGAGGAAGAGAGTTCTAGAGTCTGGAAGTAGATGGGAAGAACCAGTTGCTGCACTGACCAATTTGCGAGATTCAAGTCTCTACACAGTACCTGTGAGACTAGGCCACTGGCGAGTGTTACACGGTCTCGTCAGTGGGGGAAGGATGCAACTTGACTAAGTCATCTTAGCAGCGATGGAAGTAGTAGAGATAAAAAAGAGAAATGGATGATACCTTACGGCAGAGAGAAAGAGAATCCAAATTTAAAGTAAGAGATGGGTCATTGATTCAATTTCTCCAACCTTCCATACTCACCCACTAAATCCAAGCATCTAATTAATACTCTTTTATTTACTTCCCATACCACTTCATTCATATACACTTTAAGTAACCATGGAGACATTACACAACCTGATGCACCTTTACATTCATCTCAAAGCTAACCACTCACACCATTCCCAACACATGCACTACTATTTATGCAAAAACTCTTCACCACATTCAACAAATTTCCATTTATTCCATACAGTCGCACAACACTCCACAACACCTCAGTATTAACCCTGTCATATGCTTTATCTAAATCCATAAAAGTCCAAATACTGTATCTGTCTTTCTCTAGGAATATCTCATACACATGTCTTTCTACAAACACCTAATCCACACATCTACTTCCTCTCCTGAACCCACACGTTCTTTTGTAATCAATCTCTCAGGACCTTTCCAAATTCTCTCAGGTAACATTCTTCCATATACCTAACCAACTACACTCGACAAACAAACTCCTTAAAACTACCACATTCATACTTATCTCCCTTTTTCTCTATAAAGTGGAATTACACATGCACTCCTCCAAACAAGAGGGACCCAACCTTTCCTAAAGCATACATTCAACAAGCTAATCATCCATTCTGGTAATACCTCTCCACCTTTTGACAAGCATTTAACATGACACCCATCTGTCCCAGGTGCCTTACCTGCTTTAATGGTTCTCAATGCCAAATCTATTCCAAGTGCTTTACATGCTTTCATGGCTCTCAATGCCAAATGTACCTCCTCCTTTGCTATTTTTCTATTGTTCTCATCACCCAACATTGTCATTCTCCTTTCATTTCCCACAGCCACAATCTCTGCCTCTCTATCATCTTCCTCATTTAGCAGTTCTTTGAAATACTCAACCCTTCTCT
>JAXCGZ010023203.1:30000-52500 GCA_037179515.1 Halocaridina rubra
GCTACCACTACACCACAGAAGGTTAAAAGGAATCCAACCTTATAGCTTATATCTGCTATACTTCAGAATGAACGCATTCTAACTGAATGCCACTATGTTCATATTACAGATTCCCCAACCTCACTCGTGGCTTCATTTTAGCATTTAATTCAATTCCCAATCTCATTCGGGCCATGAAATAATCAGATAAGCACATTACATATGTGAAAACATGAATCATTTTTTTTTTTTTTTTACCCCGCCCGGGACTCGAACCTAGGACTTATGATTACTAAGTCAAGGCGCTACCACTACACCACAGAAGGTTAAAAGGAATCCAACCTTATAGCTTATATCTGCTATACTTCGGAATGAACGCATTCTAACTGAATGCCACTATGTTCATATTACAGATTCCCCAACCTCACTCGTGGCTTCATTTTAGCATTTAATTAAATTCCCAATCTCATTCGGGCCATGAAATAATCAGATAAACACATTTCATATGTGAAAACATGAATCATTTTTTTTTACCCCGCCCGGGACTCGAACCTAGGACTTATGATTACTAAGTCAAGGCGCTACCACTACACCACAGAAGGTTAAAAGGAATCCAACCTTATAGCTCATATCTGCTATACTTCGGAATGAACGCATTCTAACTGAATGCCACTATGTTCATATTACAGATTCCCCAACCTCACTCGTGGCTTCATTTTAGCATTTAATTCAATTCCCAATCTCATTCGGGCCATGAAATAATCAGATAAGCACATTACATATGTGAAAACATGAATCATTTTTTTTTTTATACCCCGCCCGGGACTCGAGCCTAGGACTTATGATTACTAAGTCAAGGCGCTACCACTACACCACAGAAGGTTAAAAGGAATCCAACCTTATAGCTTATATCTGCTATACTTCGGAATGAACGCATTCTAACTGAATGCCACTATGTTCATATTACAGATTCCCCAACCTCACTCGTGTCTTCATTTTAGCATTTAATTCAATTCCCAATCTCATTTGGGACATGAAATAATCAGATAAGCACATTACATATGTGAAAACATGAATCATTTTTTTTACCCCGCCCGGGACTCGAACCTAGGACTTATGATTACTAAGTCAAGGCGCTACCACTACACCACAGAAGGTTAAAAGGAATCCAACCTTATAGCTTATATCTGCTATACTTCGGAATGAACGCATTCTAACTGAATGCCACTATGTTCATATTACAGATTCCCCAACCTCACTCGTGGCTTCATTTTAGCATTTAATTCAATTCCCAATCTCATTCGGGCCATGAAATAATCAGATAAGCACATTACATATGTGAAAACATGAATAATTTTTTTTTTTTTACCCCGCCCGGGACTCGAACCTAGGACTTATGATTACTAAGTCAAGGCGCTACCACTACACCACAGAAGGTTGAAAGGAATCCAACCTTATAGCTTATATCTGCTATACTTCGGAATGAACGCATTCTAACTGAATGCCACTATGTTCATATTACAGATTCCCCAACCTCACTCGTGGCTTCATTTTAGCATTTAATTCAATTCCCAATCTCATTCGGGCCATGAAATAATCAGATAAGCACATTACATATGTGAAAACATGAATCATTTTTTTTACCCCGCCCGGGACTCGAACCTAGGACTTATGATTACTAAGTCAAGGCGCTACCACTACACCACAGAAGGTTAAAAGGAATCCAACCTTATAGCTTATATCTGCTATACTTCGGAATGAACGCATTCTAACTGAATGCCACTATGTTCATATTACAGATTCCCCAACCTCACTCGTGGCTTCATATAAGCTATAAGGTTGGATTCCTTTTAACCTTCTGTGGTGTAGTGGTAGCGCCTTGACTTAGTAATCATAAGTCCTAGGTTCGAGTCCCGGGCGGGGTAAAAAAAATGATTCATGTTTTCACATATGTAATGTGCTTATCTGATTATTTCATGGCCCGAATGAGATTGGGAATTGAATTAAATGCTAAAATGAAGCCACGAGTGAGGTTGGGGAATCTGTAATATGAACATAGTGGCATTCAGTTAGAATGCGTTCATTCCGAAGTATAGCAGATATAAGCTATAAGGTTGGATTCCTTTTAACCTTCTGTGGTGTAGTGATAGCGCCTTGACTTAGTAATCATAAGTCCTAGGTTCGAGTCCCGGGCGGGGTAAAAAAAAAAAGGATTCATGTTTTCACATATGTAATGTGCTTATCTGATTATTTCATGGCCCGAATGAGATTGGGAATTGAATTAAATGCTAAAATGAAGCCACGAGTGAGGTTGGGGAATCTGTAATATGAACATAGTGGCATTCAGTTAGAATGTGTTCATTCCGAAGTATAGCAGATATAAGCTATAAGGTTGGATTCCTTTTAACCTTCTGTGGTGTAGTGGTAGCGCCTTGACTTAGTAATCATAAGTCCTAGGTTCGAGTCCCGGGCGGGGTAAAAAAAAAGGATTCATGTTTTCACATATGTAATGTGCTTATCTGATTATTTCATGGCCCGAATGAGATTGGGAATTGAATTAAATGCTAAAATGAAGCCATGAGTGAGGTTGGGGAATCTGTAATATGAACATAGTGGCATTCAGTTAGAATGCGTTCATTCCGAAGTATAGCAGATATAAGCTTTAAGGTTGGATTCCTTTTAACCTTCTGTGGTGTAGTGGTAGCGCCTTGACTTAGTAATCATAAGTCCTAGGTTCGAGTCCCGGGCGGGGTAAAAAAAATGATTCATGTTTTCACATATGTAATGTGCTTATCTGATTATTTCATGGCCCGAATGAGATTGGGAATTGAATTAAATGCTAAAATGAAGCCACGAGTGAGGTTGGGGAATCTGTAATATGAACATAGTGGCATTCAGTTAGAATGCGTTCATTCCGAAGTATAGCAGATATAAGCTATAAGGTTGGATTCCTTTTAACCTTCTGTGGTGTAGTGGTAGCGCCTTGAATTAGTAATCATAAGTCCTAGGTTCGAGTCCCGGGCGGGGTAAAAAAAATGATTCATGTTTTCACATATGTAATGTGCTTATCTGATTATTTCATGGCCCGAATGAGATTGGAAATTTAATTAAATGCTAAAATGAAGCCACGAGTGAGGTTGGGGAATCTGTAATATGAACATAGTGGCATTCAGTTAGAATGCGTTCATTCCGAAGTATAGCAGATATAAGCTATAAGGTTGGATTCCTTTTAACCTTCTGTGGTGTAGTGGTAGCGCCTTGACTTAGTAATCATAAGTCCTAGGTTCGAGTCCCAGACGGGGTAAAAAAAAATGATTCATGTTTTCACATATGTAATGTGCTTATATATATATATATATATATATATATATATATATATATATATATATATATATATATATATATATATATATATATATATATATATATATATATATATATATATATATATATATATATATATATATATATATATATATATATATATATATATACCTCTCTACACTAATCCATATATACACCCTTATTAGTACCTGGCATAGTGGGGTACGAAGAATCTCCGGTGATGGTGTTGACTCCACCATTGGCTTGAGGGTAGACACACCTGGTGGTAGCAATGGTTCTGCTCTTAACCTTGCACCTCACAATAGATCTGCTTCTTTCACTCTTCACTATTCAAACATTCGTAGGCTGAACTCTAATCTTTCGTCTGTTGAACAACACCTGGGCACTTTATTCCCTAACCTCCTCCTCCTATCTGAAACCCAGTTGTCTATACATGCTTAAACTGACCCTTTCCAAATCTCCCACCATAATTTGTATACTCGTTTTCGTTCCAAAGGTGGGGTCTGTGCTTAGTGCAACATTAACACTCCTACTGTGAGGCTCATGGACCTTCAATCTCCTGACTTTGATGTTCTCTGGCTAAAAGTCTATCTCTCCACTACCGCTATCATCCTTTGCTTCTGCTACTGTTCTCCAAGCTCCACCGAGTTTGTGTCTTTCTTTGAATATCTCTCCTCATGCCACGAGTCCTTGCTATCTTCTCACCCACATGCCAAAGTTCTCTACATTGGAGACTTCAATGTACACCACAGTGAGTGGCATCATTCTTCTCACACTGATGTGGGAGGAAGCGAGGCTCTTGCTTTCTCTATTATTCACGATCTGGAGCAAATTATCAAACATCCTACTCTCGTTCCTGATCGTCACGAACATGCTGCAAACACTCTTGACCTATTTTTTACTTCTAACCCTTCAAACTACTCTTATTCTGTGCTTTCCCCTCTTGATAAATCTGACCACACCTTGATCTCTGTCTCTTCCATTTTCGCTCTCCCACCACCAATCCCTCCTACTCAACGCCGCCTTTGGCACTTCGAGCGAACCCAACATGAAAATTTGCGTAACATTCTCTTTGACTTCCCATGGGATGACTACTGCTTTCGGTCCCGCAACCCTGATCGGGTAGTTGTAAAATTTGCCGAGATCATGACCGTGGGCATGGAGGCGTACATCCCCTCTTCTATAAAAACTTTCTCTCCCCCTAAACCTTGGTTTGACCGTGCCTGCTCCATGGCTCTCCAGGCTAGAAATCAGGCTCACTGATCTTACCAAGCCTCTCCTTCCGATTTAACTTGCTCTGCTTTTATTATAGCTAGGAATCGCTGTACAGCTCAGATTCGAAGGTCTAATGCTTCCTTTATAAGAAGGAAAGTTGATGACTTTAACACCTCGCCCACTGACAAATGCCTCTGGTCCTTAGTCAAAAACCTCTCCAAACACTTCTGTAACTCAAGCTTTCCTCCTCTCATTCGTTTTGATGGTTCTATAGCTTGCTCTCCCACTGACAAAGCCACTCTCTTTGGCTCTCATTTTTCTGCCAACTCTTCTATCAACGATTCCAGCGCACCTGTTCCTCAGTCTTTTCCCCTCTCTAACCCTCTGCCCTCCCTTTTCCTTTCTTCATGCAGAGTTCATAAGGTTCTTCGCTCACTAAAGACAAACAAGGCATCTGGTCTTGATGGTATCCCTGCAAGGTTCCTTAAGGAGTTTGCAGATGAACTGGCTCCCGTGCTTTGCCGGCTTTTTTGCCTCATTCTGTCAACCAGCATCTATCCTTCATCTTGGAAGCATGCTCTAGTTCAACCTGTTCCTAAGAAGGGTGACCGCTCTATTCCTTCTAACTACCGACCTATTGCTCTAACCTCCTCTATTGCTAAAGTTTTCGAAACTTTGCTCAATGCTCACTTCTTGAAACGCCTTGAATCTAACTCACTTATCTCCGATCACCAGTACGGCTTCTGCAAGGCAAGATCCACTGGTGATCTCCTGTCCTATCTTACTCATGTATGATCATCTTCTCTGAGGAACTATGGGGAATCCTTTGTCGTCGTCCTTGATATCTCTAAGGCTTTTGACAGAGTCTGGCACAAGGCTCTGTTGGCCAAACTCCCTGCCTAAGGCTTTACCCCTTCTTTCTGTTCTCTGATTTCCAGTTTTCTTACTGACCGTTCTATATCTGCAATTGTTGATGGTGGGACATCTAGCCTTTTCTCTGTTTCCAGTGGTGTTCCACAGAGCCCTTTTCTTTCACCTATTCTCTTCCTTCTCCTCATCAATGATCTTCTACAATCTCCATCTTCCTCTCTTCTTCATGCCTTTGCTGATTATTCTACCCTTCACTTTTCCTCAGCCTTTTCTTCACAACCTTCATCTGTTATTCGTAATCAATCTCATATCACTCTTTCTTCTACTCTTAACTCGGATTTGCAGAGAGTATCTGAATGGAGCACTCAAAATTTAGTTAAATTCAATGCCCCCAAGACACAGTTTCTGACTATCTCTTTATCTTCTTCTCCTCCTGATAACCCTATTGTCTTCGAAACTAAAGAAATTTACCCTCTTAACTCTATCAATATAGTAGGAATCCATATAGCCTCTAACTTGTCTTGGAGGAATCACATAATCCAAATTTCTAAATATTCATCCAAAAAATTAAGGGTTTTGTTTCGTTTTCGTTATTACTTTTCCTCGTTGCAGTTACTTAAAATTTACAAAGGTCTTATCCGCCCCTGCTTAGAATACCGCTTACACATCTGGAGTGCTTCTTCCTTTACTTATCTTCTTGATAGGGTTGAATCTAAGGCAGTCAGACTCATTAATGATCCTTCTCTTACTTCTAACCTGGATTCTCTCTCTCTTCTCCATAAGGTATCTTCCCTTTCGCTTTTCTATCGCTATTACTTCCATCGCTGCTCTGATGAGTTGGCGAGTTGCATCTCTCCTCCATTGCCATAACGCGTAACACTCGCCAAGCGGCCTCATCTCACAGGTACTGTGTGGAGATTTGTAGCTCGCGGATTGGTCGGTGCAGCGACTGCTTCTTCCCATCTACCTCCAGACTCTGGAACTCTCTTCCTCCTTCTGTCTTTCCTAATTCTTATGGCCTTTCATCCTTCAAAAAGCAGATTTTTCGTCATCTCAGAGCCTAGTCCTCCATATCTCTGGGTCCTCTGTACTTTGACTGCTTTTTTCTGTCTGTCGTTTTCCTTTGTGTAACATTACCTCATCTCTGCCTTGCCCTTAATCTTTTTCTTTTCCTTCGTCTTGGTATTTTCTCGTGCCCGGGCCATTGTTGATGAGGGCTGTTTCTGCCTGTCCCGGTGTCACACTCTTAAAAAAAAAAAGTTATTACTTACAAGATGACTGTTGAAAGGTTCCAGATAAAGTACATGACAATATGCTATAAAATCAAATCATAAGGCCACAGAGTTCAAAAGTAAAGTTTTAACACTTTTTTAGTTTCAAGACAACTGAACATCAATTTAAGGTACATAAACATAAATTAGCAATATGCATATGAATATATGTGGTATATGAAAAACAGTATTGCTAATGCATACATGCAGTATAACAAATATATACAAAATTTACAGACAACTGTAAATTCAAAGACGATTCTCAATATTACGATTAATTAACATAATTCGGGGGTAGGAGAAACGCATTAAACAAAACAACGCATATATATATATATATATATATATATATATATATATATATATATATATATATATATATATATATATATATATATATATATATATATATATATATATATATATATATATATATATATATATATATATATATATATATATATATATATATATATATATATATATATATATATATATATATATATATATATATATATATATATATATATATATATATATATATATATATATATATATATATATATATATATATATATATATATATATATATGTATATATATATATATATATATATATATATATATATATATATATATATATATATATATATATATATATATATATATATATATATATATATATATATATATATATATATATATATATATATATATATATATATATATATATATATATATATATATATATATATATATATATATATATATATATATATATATATATATATATGTATGTATGTATGTATGTATGTATGTATATATATATATATATATATATATATATATATATATATATATATATATATATATATATATATATATATATATATATATATATATATATATATATATATATATATATATATATATATATATATATATATATATATATATATATATATATATATATATATATATATATATATATATATATATATATATATATATATATATATATATATATATATATATATATATATATATATATATATATATATATATATATATATATATATATATATATATATATATATATATATATATATATATATATATATATATATATATATATATATATATATATATATATATATATATATATATATATATATATATATATATATATATATATATATATATATATATATATATATATATATATATATATATATATATATATATATATATATATATATATATATATATATATATATATATATATATATATATATATATATATATATATATATATATATATATATATATATATATATATATATATATATATATATATATATATATATATATATATATATATATATATATATATATATATATATATATATATATATATATATATATATATATATATATATATATATATATATATATATATATATATATATATATATATATATATATATATATATATATATATATATATATATATATATATATATATATATATATATATATATATATATATATATACATATATATACACATATATATATATATATATATATATATATATATATATATATATATATATATATATATATATATATATATATATATATATATATATATATATATATATATATATATATATATATATATATATATATATATATATATATATATATATATATATATATATATATATATATATATATATATATATATATATATATATACATATATATATATATATATATATATATATATATATATATATATATATATATATATATATATATATATATATATATATATATATATATATATATATATATATATATATATATATATATATATATATATATATATATATATATATATATATATATATATATATATATATATATATATATATATATATATATATATATATATATATAAATATTTTAATTTTGTGACCTTGACTGGCCACCTGATTGTACTTTGAGCAGGTGGCCAGTAAAGGTCACGAAATAAATAAGTACTTTATATATATATATATATATATATATATATATATATATATATATATATATATATATATATATATATATATATATATATATATATATATATATATATATATATATATATATATATATATATATATATATATATATATATATATATATATATATATATATATATATATATATATATATATATATATATATACATATATATATATATATATATATATATATATATATATATATATATATATATATATATATATATATATATATATATATATATA
Source organism: Halocaridina rubra (assembly GCA_037179515.1). Lineage (NCBI taxonomy): Eukaryota > Metazoa > Arthropoda > Malacostraca > Decapoda > Atyidae > Halocaridina > Halocaridina rubra. The sequence continues at coordinate 39,000 of JAXCGZ010023203.1, forward strand.
TATATATATATATATATATATATATATATATATATATATATATATATATATATATATATATATATATATATGTATATGTATTCGTTTCTTCTCTTATGCGATTTACCTACCATTTTAGACTGTATGTCAACACCTCAGTGTTATTAGTATCACTGGATCCAGTTTCCACACATCAGTGATCATCTCACTATACTGGTGTTTCAGTCAAATAATGGCCATGATATTGCGGAAGTAACTAATCCCCCTTCACATTCTTCAACTGTATCATCTACTCTTTGAAATTTATCACACCTATTTTTTTTCGCTCATGTACGAAGAGAAACAGGTCGTTTGCAGTTGTGTTTGAAGCTCTTACACTGAATACAACTATATTAAGCCATGAAACCTAATATAATCACGATATATTATATCTCAAAAGATGCAAATTTTAATAAATGTTCTTGTTATATAAACAACATGCATCAATGATAAGAATATTCTTTACATTAAATAACCTAAACAACCTATACTCACTTCACTCATCATTCAAGCTATGCTCTCAACCCGTCTTGTTCGCCCGGCGGGGCACACTACAGCAGAAATTCATAGCTGGCAACCCAGACCGAATAAAAACAAAGAAAGAAGGTAAGGTGGGTATGAATAGGTTAGTGCTTATTAGAAAAATCATAAAAAAGAAAAATAGAATAAATAAGTAGAGTAGAATAGAATAGGTTAGACATGCTGAAAATACAATTCAAAAATGGAGATTCCTCGTGTGTGCCGGTAGGCATGTTGCAGTGTCCTCTATTCTTATGTTCTATTCTTATGTTCTTATGTTTAATCATATCCCCCCTAACTCTTCGCCTCTCTAGAGAATGTAGATTAAATTTTTTTAATCTGTCCTCATATGGTAGATTTCTGATATTGTGTATCATCTTGGTCATTCTTCGCTGCACTCTCTCCAAGGATTCAATTTCCATTCTATAATAGGGTGACCAAAAATTGCACAGCATAATCTAAATGGGGCCTAACTAATGCAAGATAGAGCTGCAAAATAACTTTTTCCGTCCTATTGCTGACGCTTCTTGAGATAAATCCTAAAATTCTGTTTGCTTTATTTCTGACTGCTATGCATTGCTCTCTTGGCTTAAGACTACTACTCACAAGAACTCCCAAATCCCTTTCACACTGAGAACTCATGATTTCATGGTTATTTAGCTTATAACTAGTATTGTCTTTTATAGTACCCATTTTAACTACTTTACATTTTTCAACATTAAATTCCATTTGCCATTTGTCCGACCATTCAGATAATCTATTTAGATCTTCCTGTAAAGCATGAATGTCTTCTTTTCCATTTATAGTTCTACCTATTTTAGTGTCGTCTGCAAATTTACTTAGGTTACTACTGATATCCGAATCCAGATCATTTAGATATACGGTGAATAATAGAGGACCCAGTACCGAGCCTTGTGGTACCCCGCTAGTAACCGAGCCCCACTCTGATTTCTCTCCATTTATGCAAACCCTCTGTTTTCTGTCTTTTAACCATTGTTTGATCCATCTGAGCACAGCTCCTCCTATACCATGAGCTTCCAGCTTTTTAACTAATCTTTTGTGAGGAACTCTATCAAAAGCTTTGCTAAAATCTAGATATATTGTATCATATTCTTTGCCACAATCTGCTGCCTCGTAAACTTCTGAATAAAAAGACAGTAAGTTTGTAAGGCACGAAAAACCCTTAAGAAACCTGTGTTGTGAAAGTTTTATCAGTCTGTGTAATTCTAGATGTGCCCTTATTTTATTTGCAATTATGGATTCTAGAATCTTACCCACTGTTGACGTTAAACTTACCGGCCTATAATTATTCTTTTTAACACGTTCTCCTTTTTTAAATATTGGTACCACATCTGCCAATTTCCACTCCATGGGTACCAATCCTAATTTTATTGAATTATTAAATAATGCAGTTAGAGGACAACTAAGCTCTTCCTTGCATTCCTTTAATATTCTAGCATATATTCCATCAGGTCCCGGAGATTTATGAGCCTTTAATTTATCTATTTCTTTTATTACCTCCTCTCTCGTAATATTTATTGAACTAAGTATATTATCGGGACTGTCTCTGTAAATGGATTCTACTTCCGGAATATTTTCCAAGTTTTCATTTGTAAATACAGATAAGAAATAATCATTTAAACATGTACACATCACTTTATCGTCATCTGTGATATGGCCATTGGCTACTTCAATTGGTCCGACTTTTCCTTAAATTTTGTTTGATAATGTTGATAAAACCCTTTAGGATTTTCTTTAGCTTCTCCTGCTATTCTAACTTCGTATTTTCTTTTCAACTCTCTAACTATCTTTTTAACTTCCCTGTTTAACTGTATATATTGCTGCCTCACCTGCTCTTCACCTCTTTTTAGTTTCCTGTATATTCCTCTTTTAATACCTATAAGATTCTTTATTCTATTGTTCATCCATTTAGGGTCATTTTTTCTTGATCTGCAATGTTTCATGGGAATATAGTCTCTCTGACTATTCTTAAGAGTCATGACAAAATTGTTATATTCCTCATCCAAATTTATATTAACTGACGGACTGCTGTTCTTTCCTGTGAGAGAATTTAATGTATTGATCTTATCTTGTGATAATCCTTGGCATGTGGTACCCAAATTTTGGGGTAATCCGCTACCTGCGACCTGACCTGCTGGATTAACTACCCACATCTGTACCCCAGAAATCCCTTCCCATACCTCATTAGATAATTTAGTTTTTAAGCCCTAAAAATCTCCTGCTCTAAAGTTTGAAACAATATTCTTATTTTCCTTTATAGTTTCCTTGAAAATTATGTTAAATCTAATGGAATCATGGTCACTGTTGCCCAATTTTTCACCAACTTCTAAATTTGTAACCATATTCTCTCTATTACTAAGAACTAAATCTAGTGTATTCACCCCCCGTGTTGCTTCATGTACATGCTGAGAAAGGAAATTGTCTTCTACTACTTCCAAAAACTCCTTAGAGCTACTATCACCTGTTATGGTTTCCCAGTTAATATGTCTAAAATTAAAATCGCCTACAATGAAAACTCTATTTGACCTGGTCACTTTAGAAATTTCATCGTATATAACTTGCGACTCCATATCGTCTAGATCAGGTGGTCTGTAGACTACTCCTACAACTAGACTTTCTATATTATTTTTAATTTCAACCCATAAGGTTTCTGAATTTAGATTTGTCTTAATTCCAGACTTAATGCAGCTTCTGAGGCTATCTTTAATATACATAATTACCCCTCCCCCTCTTTTATCTGCACTACGATCAGCATTATAAAGTTTATATCCTGTAATTTTGTACTCAGCTTTAAGGTGTTTGCTTTCTAAATTAATCCAACTTTCACTAATGCATATTATATTCGGTCTCTCACTACATACTATGGCTCTCAGTTCTTCTATCTTGTTACCTAAACTACGGCTATTTGTATAATATACTTTTAAACTTTCTCTAGCCTTACCCTTCTTGTGGCTATTCTCTTTGTTAATATTTGTTCTATGTAACAAATGGTTCTTATCCTTAGACTCGCAGTTATTTGACCCACTATTTACTGAACCCTTACTGACTAATTTCTCTGCACAAGTATTATTCATTTCATTATTTGTGTCTAACAAACCCCCCTACCTCTCTGTCTATCATACCAGCCAATACCGAGACACCTGAATTAGAAAGATGCACTCCATTCCTTGCATACATATGCTTACGACTAGTGAAGTGATCCCACCCGTCTATAAAACCTATATTATTCTCCCGACAGAAGACTTTCATCCTAGCATTTACTCCTATAGCTCGAGACCACCACTCTGAACTTTGGCTAAGCCTAGGGAGAATACCACACATCACAGGAACTGCTCCCCTTTTCCTAATCTTATCCAGGGCTTGTCTATACAACCTAATCAGCTCTTCACTTCTACCATCCTGCACGTCATTTCCCCCAGCTATCAAACAAACAACATCTTTTTTCTCAATCCAGCTATTTATTGACTCGCCCACCTTCTTCATACCTGCTCCAGGGAAAAAATATTTTCCTCTAACTCTATGCCTGAGTTTCCTGTCTACATATCTGCATAGTGAATCCCCTACAATTACCAAAGAACGAGACTTATCCGGAGGATGGGTTACTCCGACCTTGGGAGACTTACCTAGGCTCTTGACCTGAGAGCTTTTCCCACTTCCATTTTTACGATCGCTAGTACACCTATCTGACTCTATGGTTCCTGAAGAATTACTGCCGCCACTGTCACATTCATCTCTAAGTGGCCTAAATGAATTAACAACCTGTAGTCTAAAAGTATCATTTTTCTTAAGAACCATCTTCGTTGAACCCTTATTCACAACTTTCCAGTCGTCTTCATTATTCAATCGCCCCTTCCTGGTTAACACCTCTACTTTACCTCTCAGATCCCTGTTCTCCTCAGCTAAGGATCTGACCTCCTGCCTGACTGCGGCCAACTCATTTCTTAAATTAAAAATGAGTTTGCTTGCGTCAGACGAGGACAAATCCCCAGCACAGCCACAAACAGCACCAACAACGACACCACCACCAACACCACTACCACTAACACCACCAGCACAAAGAACACCACCACTCTCCATTGTACTAATTATGGTCAAGTACAATATATATAAGTATATATATATATATATATATATATATATATATATATATATATATATATATATATATATATATATATATATATATATATATATATATATATATATATATATATATATATATGTGTGTGTGTGTGTGTGTATATATTTGGATGTATATATTATAACTGTGAATTTGTAATCAAGTGACTCTTGACAATATTATTATTGCCAAGCACTGCATTTCGTAGTAACAGCTTCTTTCAACATTATCAATAACTCAAAACCAATATATTGTTAGTAACTTTTTTGTTGCATTACACTATCAGCGTTACCGTGTGGTGATTTAATAAATTGTACAGGTTCATTTCATGACAAAGTCGCATATATTTACCAAGCCCATATTGAGACTAAGTGTAATGAAGGGTACAATATGTATAAAAAATCCACGGCCTCCTGATAGAGAGGGGTATTTGTGAGGATAAGTGAGTTTTAATTGTATTTAAACCTAAGCTACCTCGTTATACCCTTTCTAAGCCCTCAAAATTTTACAGTCTACTTGGGCAAATTTCCTGATGAAAATTTAACTTTATCGTTGTTCTTTCCAAAAATTATAATTCAGGGTATAAAATTGCATAATTATGAAGAAGAAAGGAGAAAATGCTGATATTTCAATATTAAAAAAATCCATCATATAGTAAGACTTTAAAAATATGCAACCTGAACTCAAGAAGTTTCCTTTGTTATTATTTGCCCTACTAATTGAAGAATCCTCTAGAATTTTTTCAGTAATTTTAAGCTCTTTCCAAACTTATTTCTAGAGTCCATGGAAGACTACGGGTAAATAAATGCAAATAATGCCAAGCTAAGCCCATTGCTTTCAACCGAATTCTTTAGCACTGTACATGTAACCATTACACAAGAAGTCATAAATCTTACTAGAAGCATAATTTTTCAAGAGTTTTGAACTTATTCCAAGTGTTTTCTATAGGACATGATGCCTAACCAGAGGAAGGAGGAGATAAAAGGAAATAATTCTATTGGAAAAATATTCGTATAATGAAATATTTAATATATGTAGCTAACACTCAGGTAGTGTTAGCCATAAAGAAGTTCTTATTCATAGAAATAAAAAAGGGGGGGGGGGATCTATGGCAGCTACGTGATGGAATACAAAAAATAAAAACATATTTGGTGCTGAAACGGAAATCCATTTGGGGAAATATCTCATCTGAGCACAAAGGAACTTGGTTGAGAATTTAATCCCATTTAATCGTCATTATTAAAAAAAAAGAATCGTAAAATTTATAATACTTTAAGAAGGTATTTTACTTTGTGATAGCTCAGCTACAGGAGGGAAATTGCATATCTCCATTGCATAGCATAAATGGACATGTTTAGAATCTTAAAACCACTTCTTTACTATTACTTAAAAAGACTTAGAAATTCTTCATACCCTTAGAAGACACCATTAACATGTCTTTGTGAAATTCCAAATAAATACTGGCCAGAGCATGAAATGTGTGGCTTCTTTACTCAGTATGGAGGAGTGTGGATAGGTATTTAATAACACTTCTTGCATATTGATTTCAAAGATCTCCTCTTATATATTGTGCCCTAATCAACTACTTAACTTTGAGAAGACTTGACTAAATTCCAGCTAGAAGGCTGAGATTATATCTTAATTTAATTATTTTAATAGAATTTTAACTCATTATATCATAATAATTCATTTAAAACTCAACTAAATACCAGCAAGAAGGAGGTATGTATATCATATGTCCATTATACCCTTTTGGGAATGAGAAGAAGTGAGAAAAGGACTCCTTATTTGGATATCCAGATGACCTCTGAAGAGAACAACGAGTACATCACTTAAAAGTTTCACTTGACATGTGGATTGTTACTGGATCCGCATTTTCATAGCCTCAGGCTTTGCAAAATGTCATTTTACTCCAGTTTTTATTTTTTTATTTTTTACTTATGAGTTATTATTGATAATACTCCACCTATTGCTTTGACATATGAAATACGGGTTAGGTATTATTGATGCCTCAAGTTCTTGAAAGTGCTGTTCTGCTAGAACCTTAACACAAGACACTGTACTAATTAAGTGTGATGTGGGTTAACCAATGCAGGGGGAGCCACACTACCCATCCTTTCTCTTCCCTAATTGGATCTGGCAAAAAAGAACAGTAGCAGCTATTTAGGGAGTTGAAATGGGATACTTATTTGGGACAAAGTATGTTCATTAAATAAGTATGACATCTTTTTAGATGAAAAACTACACTAAAAAGGCACGGAAAGCGTTATTCTAAGTAGACAAAAGTATACATATTGTTTATAGAAACATTAAAGGATTTTTGTAAACAAGCTAGAAAGCCACAGATTACAGTATGAAAATAAAGTTTTAAATTTGTTTACCAGAAGAGCCCAAAAATACATGAAAGAGTATGTAAACAAAGTTACCATAACTGAATAAATAATACTTTATAAATCCGGATATTCATTAGAAAAGTTAGAAAAATTTAATGTAATGTATGGTAAGTGCTGGAAAGAACAACGATAAACAAAAGCTAAAAACTTGAAAGCATGGCATAAAAGATGAAGCAAATGGGGACTTATATCATGATAATAGAGGCAGGGAAATCATAGAAAGCTGATACTATAAATACAGTATTGCTAACTGACCCATCATAAAAAACGGCACACACGCAATCATGCCTCCTGAAATGGGCAACTAAAGAAAAATCTAAAGTTGGAAGGAGACATTATATAAAATGCAATTAAATACTGCATAATTACACAGTTGATGATAGAACTTAAGAGAGTTAATGAGGCTAATTCTGAAAATACGATGAACATAATAAGTGGGACTAGTTAGACTCTTCATAAAGTTTGCACTCGCTTTACAAGATTAAGAACTCTGAGTATAAGGGGACTTTAAATTAATACTAATAGACTTTTATTGGTATTCAGTAAGATCACTGTCTTGTTTTTGTATTTGTTTGTGTGTATGTGTGCAAGTATGTGCTTGCGCGCGCGCGCGCGTGTGTGTGTGTGTGAGAGAGAGAGAGAGAGAGAGAGAGAGAGAGAGAGAGAGAGAGAGAGAGAGAGAGAGAGAGAGAGAGAGAGAGAGAGAGAGAGAGAGAGAGAGAGAGAGAGAGAGAGGACTTAACAGTTCACTGCTTAAACCCATATCAGAAAAGTCCCAAGCGAGAGAATTTAATTCCATGCTCAGAAGATGAGATAAAGAAGCTATATAAAAAAAAAAGAAATTTCATGTTATGCTGCTCCAGCAGGATGAAATAGGAAAAGGAAAGAAAGAAAAAGGAACTGGCAAAGGCTTTGATTCCATGCTCAAAGAATCAAGATGTGCAAGAGAAAAAAAGAACAAGTGAGAAAAACTAAGAATTTGATGATGTACAATCAGAAGATATGAGGGGACCACGGTAGCGGAGTGTTAGGGCATTCATCTTTGAAAATGGAAGATCCACTTTGAGGCTGCCTTGGAGCGTTTTGGAGGGCTTCCGGTTCTAATTCCCTGCTCCAAGCTGTTAGTGATCACCTCCGCCATATTGGTTAAAAGCGACACAAAGAAACGAAAAAAAAAAAAAATCCTCGCAATATATGAAAGAAGAAGAGAAAGAAAATGATAATTGATAGAAAAATTTTAATTCCATAATCAGGAGCTTTGGAAAAGAAATAAAATAAAATATAATTTACTTTATTTACCATTCAGGCTGTGTGAATCATACAGAAAATATCATTTCATTCCGTGCTCAGATGAGAAAATGAGAGAAAACGTTATTAAAAAGAGTTGGATTTTGTGCTACGTAGATGTAAAAAATAAAGGCAGAAAAATATAATCTGAGTTTATTCCACCAAGAAAATGTAAATTAAACTGAGAAACAGAGATGAAGAATTTTATTCCCTATCATAGACTTGGATATTCTTTACTTAGGATGGATTCTCTCTATCTAAAATAGAATAAAGTGTTGGAATCCATATCATCGACCCCCTTATACAATACACAAATTTGTATTCGCTTTTTCTAAAATAGAAAAAGGGAATTTAATGCCATGTCATCAATGCAGCCACTGAGGGGGCAAGCCCGCCTCAACTTGGTGTCTGTCCCAAGCCCGGGTAAATGGGGAGGGTTGGAGGCAGGAAGGGCACCCGGCCATGAAAATTTTGCCAAAGCCAAAATATGGCCGGTACAGATAACGAGAATAGTCACCATACTAGGGCGTTCCCTGTAGGCGAAGCATTGGGGCTTCGCCTGACCCCTCAGGAAAGACAGCAAGGGCTACACAGTCATGGGCAGGCTGGGTTAAAGAGGCAAGCTCGAGGGAGAGTGACAGATGAGGTGCTGCAGGTGGGAACTCTTAATGTGGGGACGATGACTGAGAAGGGGCTAGAATTGGTGGACCTGATGGAGCAGAGGAGACTTTGAGTGCTGTTTGTGCAGGCGACCAGGTGGAAAGGAAGAAAGGCAAGGGAACAGGGTGAGCGTTGCAAATTGTTCTATAGTTGAGCAAATGAGGAAGTGTGGAATGGTGTAGGAATAATACTATCCAAAGACTTGAAGGAACGTAAACTTGGTGTGAATAAAAAGAGTGACAGAATTATGAGCTTAAAGCTGGAACTGGGAGAAATGGTAGTCAATGTGGTATGTGCCTATGCCCCACAAACAGGTTGTACAGCTGAGGAGAAGGATGTATTTTGGGAGGAGATGGACCATGGGCTTAGAACAATTCCTACAAGGGAGAGAGTACTTTTGGGAGGAGATCTAAATGGCCACTTGGGAGTTGGGAGGGATGGGATGGGTAGAGTTCATGGGGGCTGGGGGGTGGGCAAGAGGTAAGAGGGGAGTGAGAGAGTGATTGATTTTGCAGTAGCATTTGATCTGGCATTGGTCAACACATTCTTTGAGAAAAAGGAAAACAGATTGATTGCATGCAGTATTGGTGGGATGGTGAGCCAGATAGATTTATTGTTGTGTAGGAAAGACCATCTGAAGGAGATTAGCAACTGTAAAGTAATAAATGGAGAGAGGGTAGCAGTGCAACATGGGATAGTAGTAACTGATTGCAGGCTCAGGAAATGTAGGAAAAGTAAGAAGCCGAGGATGGACCCAAAGATAAAGTGGTGGAGATTGATAGATGCAGAGCTGAGAGCTATGTTTAAGGGCAGAGTGTAGGAAGCGATAAGGTTGCATGAAGATGTACAAGAATGGTGGACAGAGAATGGTAAGGTGATTTTGAGGGTTGGTGAGGAGGTACTTGGAAAGTCATAAGGAAGGAATCCTCCAAATGATAAAGAGTCATGGTGGTGGAATGAGGAAGTGCAAGAATGGCTGAAGAACAAGAAAGAAGCTAAGAAAAAGGCAGATTTATCAAACCTGGAGCAGGATAAAGAAGAGTACAAGCAGGCAAAGAAGGAGACGAGGAGAGCAGTAGCAAAAGCAAAGGCAGAGACATTGAATTAAGTCTATGAAGAGCTGGAAACACCAGAAGGAGAGAAGAAAATATTGCGAATTGGCAAGGCTCGAGATGCTGCATCCAAGGACTTGACCCAAGTAAGACAAATAAAGGATAACCATGGAGTAGTTCTAGCAGAAGAGGATGAACTAAAAAGCAGATGGAAACATATTTTGAAGGATTACTAAATGAAGAAAACCCAAGAGCAGTATTTGAAGATGGACTCCAAAATGAAGCAGTTACAACAACAGTGACTAGAAGAGAGGTAGAGCGGGCAGTAAGGAAAATGAAAAATGGAAAGGCAGCAGGACCTGATAAGATGCCAGTGGAAGTATGGAAGAGTCTTGGAGAGGAAGGCATAGATATCTTGTGGGACTTAATGCAAAAGATCTTTAGTCAGGAAAAGATGCCAAAGGAGTGGAGAGGAAGCCTAATCATCCCAATCAGGAGTGTGGAAACTATAGAGGTATAAAGTTGTTAAGTCATACTATGAAGATATGGGAGAAAATCATTGAGAGGAGACTCGGAGAGGAAATGACAATTGGGGATGAACAGTTTGGCTTCATGCCTGGAAAAGGGACAGTGGATGCCATATTTGCCTTGAGACAAATAATGGAAAAGCATTGGGAGAAACAGGAAGGACTGCATATGGTCTTTATTGACCTGGAAAAGGCATATGAACAAGTACCACGTCAAGAGGTGTGGAGGTGTATTAGAGAAAAGGGAGTCTCCGAGAAATATGTAAGAATCATCCACGATATGTATGAGAGGGCAGAGGCAAATGTTAAGAGGAATGTGGTCTTGACGAAAAGTCTCTCAGTAAATATTGGTCTGCGTCAAGGGTCTTCTTTGAGTCCATATCTATTTGGTCTGGTCTTGAATGTAGTAACCCAGGGTATTAGAGATCAGTCACCATGGTGTATGCTCTTTGCATATGACATTGTACTGTGTACCAACAGACTAAAGGTAGTGGAGGAGAAGCTTGAGGAGTGGAGAAGAGTGATGGAGGATATAGGACTGAAAATCAGCAGGAAGTAGACAGGGTACTTGAGGTTGAGAGATGATGAGGATGGGGAGGTCAATTTGCAGGGGAAGGTGTTGAAAAGAATTGAAAAGTTCAAGTATTTGGGATCAAATACTTGGCAGAGCATGGTGACCTAGAGTCAGAAATAACCCACAGTATACAAGCGGGATGGAAGAACTGGAAGAAAGTGTCTGGGGCGCTGTGCGACAGGAGAATAGGGATTAAGTTGAGGGGTAAAGTGCATAAGACAGTTGTGAGACCTGCGATGATGTATGGAGCAGATACATGGGCAATAGAGAAGACACAAGAGAAAAAACTGAATGTGGCAGAGATGAGGATGTTGAGATGGATGTGTGGGGTGACAAGAAACGAGGTGATTAGAGGTACCTCAAAAGTTAGAGAAATATCAGATAAGATACAAGAAAGTCATAGTCATAGTCATAGATTTCATTGCCAAATATTTAGAATACATACATGAATAAATATATACATTATATTCAGAGGCACTAGCCTGCTGAGCAAGAGCTCCTTGGCAGGCAGTTTAATATACATTTCGCATAATTTAAAGTATGACGGCAATAGTTAACAAAAGCTCCAATATAGCAATCTCATACTTATCTTGTAATAAAACAAAACAGTAGCCTGATCTTAACCTGGACTTAATGATACACAATACTGTATTAATTATTAATCAACAGCTGCTTGATTTTGCCTAGTAAATAAATGCTGTTTGAGTTTCTTTTTAAATAAAGTTGTGCCAGTTATTGTTTTTAAATCTTCTGGTAATGCATTCCAACATTTTGGGCCAAAACAGTGAATAGAAAATTTGTACAAGGTTGTTCTCGGCTGTGGACATATCAAATTTATATTGTTACCTCTGGTTCCAAGGTTGTGCTGAATAGATCTAAATAATTTTCTGCTATCATTAACATCACTATGTATATTAATAAAACAGAAATATGGTATCAAGTAATTAAATTTAAGCAAGTTTAGCTCCTTGAATAAAGAGGAAGTTGAGTCATATTTTCCACTATATGTAATAGATCTGATCAGTCTTTTCTGAGTTACAAATACATCCCTTACAATTGACGGCCAAGTACAACCCCATATGGACAAACAGTATATAATACGAGGATAACACAGGGAATAGTATATGCTTTTTAAGGCCTCATTTGTCAGGTTATGGCGAATCTTATGCAAAATTCCACACGTCTTGGACAGTTTTGAGCAGACAGATTGAATATGATATTTCCAACTTAAATTTTCATCAATAATTACTCCCAAAAATTTCTTACAAGCAACTCTTTTAACTTCATGCCCATTCATATTAACTTGACCAATATTGTGTACTACAGATCTATTTTTAAATAAGATATAGTAAGTTTTGGAAACATTTAGCTTTAATTTATTAACAGAGACCCAGTTGTTGATTTTTTCTAGTTCACTATTTAAAACAAAACTTCTTATTTTGCGTTTTCTTCTTTCTGTTTCCATCTAATAAAATGGCAAGGTTATTATCATGCAAGAGAAGGTTGGTGTCATCTGCATAAAGAATATATTTGAATTTATTACTAGCATTGGAAATATCATTTATGTAAACTAAAAATAACAATGGGCCCATTATTGATCCCTGTGGTACTCCCCTCTCAATAGTTTGCATCAAAGATGCTTTCCCATTACAATATACGGCTTGTTTTCTATTTTTCAAGTAGCTCTTAAATAACTGTAATGGTGTTTCCCTAATACCCACACAAGTTAGTTTTTCTATTAGTATATCATGGTCTAATGAGTCAAATGCTTTGGACAAGTCTAGGAAAACCCCTGCAACAAAGTTTTTATTTTCCAAAGTTTGATAAGCATCACTTGTAAAGTTCATTATTGCTTTTTCAGTGGTCTTATTATTACGGAATCTGTATTGATTTTTTGATAATAGGTTGAATTTTTCAAGGAATTCTTTAAGTCTGTGAACAATCGCTTTTTCAAACACTTTACTTAAGGACGGTAAGATTGATATAAGTCTATAGCTATTTTCATCATCCACAGTGCCTGACTTAAATATAGGTATTACTTTCGAACTTTTTAGTTTGTCTGGAAAACATCCTTGTTGAAAACAGATATTGATTATGTGGGTAATTGGGGTGCCAATGTAATGGGCAGTGACCTAGAGTAGTTTTGATGGAATTTCATCATATCCCGACGCTGTATTTGGTTTTAAGGTTTTTATATATTTAGTGACTTCCTCCCTTGTTACAGGATACAAGTAAAACGAAAAGTCTGGTGGATTATTAAGAAACTATCGGTGTGAGTTTTGTTGAACATTTTGTTGTTCCTGTGTTGGTTGTGCTATATATAAGTAGAC
>JAXCGZ010023204.1:0-7500 GCA_037179515.1 Halocaridina rubra
AGACAGAAAATGAGAGAGATCTAGGAGTAAACATACTGGAGGATTTGTCTCCAGAAATACATATAAATGGCATAGTAAGGGCAGCATATGCATTCTTATCAAATGTAAGGGTAGCTTTCAGGCACATGGACAAGGAAATGTTCAGAAATATTTATGTAACCTATGTGAGGCCAAAACTCGAATATGCAGCCCCCTTTTGGAATCCGAACTTGAAAAAGCACATAGCTAAGCTTGAAAAAGTTCAAAGACATGCCACGAAACTGGCGCCAGAAATACGCAATCTCAGTTATGATGAGAGGCTGAGGGAATTAGACTTACCATCACTCGAAGCTAGAAGATTGAGGGGGGATATGGTGACAGTCTTTAAATTCCTTCATGGTTATGATAGAGTGGATAGGGATCGATTTTTTGATATGGCAGGCTCTAGAACTAGAGGTCATAGTTTGAAGCTTCGTAAGAAAAGTTCTTTGCAGGATGTAAGGAAATACTTTTTCAGTGTAAGAGTAGTTGATAATTGGAATTGGCTAAGCGAGGAGGTAGTTAATGCTATCTCAATCCATAGTTTTAAGGACAGGTATGATAAGTATCACTAAGTCTAAAATGGAACCGATTAGGAGACGGGAAGATACGAGCTTTGGGCTCTTTCCCGTAAACACAATTAGGTAATCACACAGAGAGAGAGAGAGAGAGAGAGAGAGAGAGAGAGAGAGAGAGAGAGAGAGAGAGGGAGAGAGAGAGAGAGAGAGGAGAGAGAGAGAGAGAGAGAGAGATCCCTCTTTTATGATAAACAGCTTCAAAGGGCTTGTATGTGTTTGCATAATGTGTTGTCTGGGCTTATCATCATCACACTCTATGACTTCATTTAAAGCTAAAATTAATGTACATGGAATGAGAGGAAGGGAAATTAAGTCCCGATAAGCACATACACAAAAGGACTGCTCGAATAGTCATCAGGGAGGTTTCATACTTCTTTTAGAACTTCAGTGATACAGTCGGTAATGCCTTAATTGCACTCATGGATTGTCTTTGTGCTTCAGGCTGGAATCCTGAGCAGTGACAATTATATGTTTCATGTTCTTTATACATACTGATAGTATATATTTGTTTACAGTGAGTATCCAAAAATAAAAAAAATATAGTACTGAGTTAAGGTGAAGACAGAAAGAAAGTAATTATTCAAAGATAGATGTATATAATACAGAAATAATGTTAAGACTAATTTGTACAAATTGGATCAGGATTTTCATCCTTTTAGAGTAGCAGTATCCCCAAGGACACCAGTAAACAAGGAGCACTACTGCCCTCTATCTGTGGCTTTCTGCAAAAACTTTGTGCAATGCTGTATCAGATTACTTATATTCACTTAGTGTATCCCACTGCTGCCACCAATTTTTTTTCTAATATATATTACAGAGTGTGTCTTGAACTATTATTATAAAAATTTATTATAAAAAAATAGTTGCTGATCTTAGTAAAAAAAACCAGTCATCAGTTTATACATCCGACGACATAATTCACAGTACTCAAAATTTCTTGTCTTAAATGTTTACAGCTAAGAAGTATGTACGTCATTTCTTATAAATGCATACATATTTCTATTAAATCAAATTCAATGTCAAGATAAAAAAAAAAACTCATCTCAAAATTGCCAGATGGAACAAGAGTATATAATAGTAAATAGTTTACGTGGGTCTGCACTGTTACAATATTAGGTTAGTCTAGCTATAGTTAGGTTAGTTAAGCTGGTGAGAGAACACCTATCGACAGTCTGAGGTGTGGGTGTATATCTATTATTATTATACTGAGTAAGGCTAGGTTTGGTTAGGTTAACTAAATTAGTTAAAGTGGTGAGTGTTCACCTACCGATAGTCCAAGGCGAGCTCTCTATGACTGATCCAAGTGAATATTACACAGCCAATATATATTCAAACAGCTCCTAAATACGCATACATCGCAATGCGCATGAATTACGAATAAAGAAAAAAATGATCTAGTAGTGAAATCTTTTTAACCTTATGTATGATATATATGTGCTCCCTGGAGACAGTGATATTCTTTTTTCGGAATTTGAAATTATTATGAGAAATGCCTCCTTCGGGAAGGTATGAGCTCAGGCATAGATCACACTTTGCAAGCCTTAGTTAATGCCAAGGTAATATTTCATGTGCAAAACCATTTGGCACTTTACATGGGTGCATAATATATATCATGATGGTTTTCACTTGGATTGTGCATCGCTGCAACAGATGATGGTACATATGAATAAAGAAGAATGTGAATTCCCTCTCTTCAGTGCATTTTCTGACCTTATTTTATTTCAGAAACAGAATACAATGAAGTATTCTACTTCAACAGGATAAGAGTTTTCTTCATTCTTTTTTTAAAAGAAAATATATGTGTATATGTATATATACACACACACACAAAAGCAAAACAACAGTATGAAATTCTTCCCCAGAAGTATTTATCTAAGACAGAGAGAGCATGTATAATCACTATGAGTATTCATATCCCAAGAGCGGGTGGAATGTATGCATACCTCATCAAATAAAAACACTATACAATGCAATAACATGCAAACTTGCAGGGTAAGGATAAACAAATGCATTCACTCACAGTAAATTTCAGATCATTTTTGCAACAGGATACTCTCACATGCATCTGAATTTACATAGCTTGGCTTGCTTTTTTCCTGGGGGCATTTAATTGTTCAATCTGCTTTAACAACTCGTAAAATAAAACCTTTTCAGTAAAAAGGAGAGAGAGAGAGAGAGAGAGAGAGAGAGAGAGAGAGAGAGAGAGAGAGAGAGAGAGAGGAGAGAGAGAGAGAGAGAGAGAGAGAGATAATATGAAGACAAAATAAAAAATAATGCACACATTTCATCAAAGGCTCATGTCCGTCAACAATGAACACTCTTACCAACTTAAAAACTGATATTTCGAAATGAAAATAATATATCTGTATAGTTATAATCCACTTTCCCAAAATACACATAAACACACACACACACACACGCACACTAAAATACTTCCTCCTGAAAGTTCACACAAATTAAAAGAGGAAATGAAAGAGCTCACACAATGAGACAAGCGGAACGAAAAGAGAAACTTTCCTGACAACCAAGAGGCAGCATATCTTCTGAAGGGAGCTGCAAAATAGAAAACGACATTTGTTTCATGTTTAATTATTATGCCTTGGTAGGGATGACTTGAGGGCCATTTGCATACGGCCTGCATAAAAATCTCTTGCGTCAGAGAAAGAAAGAGAATTGCTCGCTTTAATAACTTTTCATTGGGAATATAAAGATGCAACGCAATTTTTGGAATGGATATGCTGAGTTTGACACAGCACTGTAGGTAATCTTTACCTCCGATGCAATATTTTCTTAACTCATACATCATTAGGCGATTAACATACAAACAGTCGTTACGATATATTTATATAAATGAAAATATATAAAAATACTAAAAAGTGCAATATAAGATTAGCAACCAGCAAAATTGGCCAAGATACACATCCACACGGTAATTTATAAATATGCCAGCTTTAGAGAGAGAGAAAAAAAAAGTTCATTGTTATGGTCCTCTGAAGATGGTTATAGTACGAACAGCAAGTAGCTTAGTTACGTTATATAGATTTTAAATTAACTCAGAAAAATACGGTCTTTGATAAGAAGTCTTTTGAATTGTATTACAAAAAGAAGAAAACAAGAAAATGTGGCTTCATATAGGGAATAATTAACATATTTAATAAAGGCGTTATGGCAAACTAACAGAATTTCCCAAGGCTGCAAAAGGGAGGTGTACCATAGCCTGATTTTGTTCACCACGCTTGTTGTTTCTGGAGAGAGATACACCAATTCAGCAATATACTTAAAGGAGTCACGATATTGTAATGATGTCTCAGAAAATCCGCAGCAAATCATTTTATGAAGAAATTAGAGTAAAAGGGAGAGAATAAGCATTTTTGTGTGTGAGAAGAACGTAGACGTGTTATAGTTACATTTCTATGTAACTATAACATCCATCAATGTAACATGCATCCATCTTTATTCACATGGATCTGTTGCCTGTCTCCTCTCTTCTACTCTCATTCTTCCACCATGTAACGCAAATTTTGGTTCTGTATAGTATGTGCTACTTCTTAAAGACGTATGTTGCAAAAGTACAGAAAATGACCAATATTTCATTTATATTTACTTTTATGAACTGGATAAAGATATTAACATCTAATTACATAGAAAAATGACGAAGAAAAAGGACATAAAAGTAAATGGGATGATATTGGTTGCATGTCCAGGTGAAGAAGTAGGACGGATGCCTCAGAAATGTAACTAATGTAAAGGAAGTGAGTGGAAAAGAGAGGAGACTAATGATATGTTTATGAGAATATATATATATATATATATATATATATATATATATATATATATATATATATATATATATATATATATATATATATATATGAAGATATATATATATATATATATATATATATATATATATATATATATATATATATATATATTAGAAAAAATACTTATGATAATGAAGTAATAAGAAAAGGGAAGAGATGCTGAGAGAGCATGTGCATGAAAAGAAAAAAAGATGCACTAGAAAAAAATTATTAAAAGGAAGTGAGAGTAAGAGGGAGAGGATTCTTATCATGGACGCGTTAGAGATATAAGTAATGAAAAGGAAGTGAGAGTAAGGCAGGTCGAGGGTTCGCGCCCCGTCATGGACTGAGGTTAGCAAGTTCATACACTCAGGGTAACGATTACATCTGCCAAAACAAGTCCTTCGCAAGAAGGCAACCGTCCTAGCCCTTAGAAAAGGGAGTTCGTGACGTAAAACCGAATCCAGTGTGAGAAGGAGAAGTAAACAAAAAGAGGTACTAATGAAAAGGAAGTGAGAGTAACGTTAGGAGACTGGTATCAAGTTTGTGAGAAAAGAGATGGATGTTCTGGCATTGAGTAAAACAAGTGAAAGGGTGTGAGGCCACTTTCACACCAAAGTGGTACGTCTCACGTGGCACGCCAGTTGAAAACGAGCATCCGGAAATATATGAAACATTTTACACAGAAGTGGCGTGACACATCCCATGTGCCACGCCACTTCTGTGTGAACGGTTCATATATTTCCGGATGTTCGTTTTCAACTGGAGTGCCACGTGCGACGTGCCACTTTGGTGTGAAAGTGGCCTGAATGGGTGTGTGCTTTTGGCTGAATCTCTCCTCTCCATTACAAGTAAATTTACGACCGCTGAATATAAAGTGATAGAGGAGGAAGTATTAATTTGCATTAGCGTCTTAAAAAAACGCATTTTTTACGCTTTTCGTTGCATGCGCGTCTGCAGAACATCGGCTTTATTTTTAGTCAATACACAAAGGAGCTTTGACCTAAGACTTGAGGTCAAGGGTCAAAAGATCAGAGTTCAAGATACATGCGTTCAAAGGTCATGTCAACCCCCTGACTTTTTCCTCTGCATCTGTTCAACTGATGATGATATATTTTGGGTGAGGCTCTGATGATAAAGAAACAGAGTGACAAGTGAATAAAATTACCCTTAAGAATTGGAACTTATAATCTCTATTTCATTTGCGGTAAAATCCTCCTCCTCCACCTCCTATGAGGCACAATTCGTCCCCATGAGTGGGGGTGGACACATACTTGATTTGAGCTAGGAGGTTAAGGCAGGATACCTTATGTAACACTCCGTGGCAGGGACTGATCCTGGGATGACGGGTTTGTCACTTGCCAACTAGCGTGCTCTACTCCTGAGGTATCAAGCTCCACTCCCGATGCTTAGGGCAATATCCCTGTTAAATTACGAAACTTCCGTGTAAATTCCTTGTGTCTAGAAAACTAGGATAGATGTGTGTCAAGATTGGACAGCTTGAGAAATGTGGAGGTGAGGCAGAGAATGGACGATGGAAAAAAGCCGTCTGATAAGCTACACCAGTGACTGTAGAGATGGTTTGGGCATATGGAAAGACTGATCGAGACTGAATGAGAAGAGTGTTGAGGGAAGAAATAAGTGGGGTAAGGCCGAGAGGGAGTGGCTTAATGCAGCTGTGGTAAAATTCTTCATCATCCTCTTCTTCGACTTCTTCTTGCGTGCTTATCCTTCTGTCCTTGGTCCTATCCTCTTCTGCAATTACGTAAATTATCTATCTTGTTTAATTTCTGACTGCTTAGTTGTACATTATGCAGATGACACTCAACTACTCCTTAGTGGCGATATTAGTAATCTCCCAGAGCAGAAAACACTATGTCAAAAATTAAAACCCATTTTCAAGAAATTGGGCAGTTAATTAACTAAAGTAAAACCCAAAGCATGCTTATTGGTTCAAGCTACCACATAGCACAAATTCAAGAAAACGCAACAATTAATTTTCGCTGCAAATCATCACACCTAGCAAAACTGTAAAAAAAATCTAGAAATTCACTTTGATAACAACATTTTGTTTGATTCCCATATAGAAAAGTATGCAAAAAGGTGACAGGAACACTAATGTACTAATCATGTATAAAAGACAATTTTGAGATTACCACTCGAATAACGGTTGTCGAATCTCTAGCCCTAAGTCATATTAATTATTGCACAACTGTATGGGGAGCTACCAATAAGACTCAGATAAATAGAATACAGAAGCTTATTAATTTTGCAGCTCGAGCTGCCCTGGGAGGAATAAGAAAATATGACCACTTCACATCAGCTCTCAAAAAACTTGGGTGGTTGAAAGCAGGAAACAAGATTGCCATAATTATCCTAATGGTTATTTAATTTCAAAACAGTCAGGGATATAAGGGGAACCAACACAAGAGAGTAGTGTGTTTTTTATTCAGAGTACAAACACAGATGCAGGCTCAAAGATAATTTCTATTAGAGGTCCAACACTCTGGAACAATATTCCAGAGCATCTTAAAATTTATCCTCCTTCACAGCTTTCAAAGACAAACTATATAGTTTACTTTTAGACAAATAATTACTGCTCACACACTAATCAAACTTAATGATATAATGCATTTTCCCTTAACACAAACTATTATATATGTAAATTGATATCACCTTCCTTGATCTTTCTGTTAAAAACTAATTATTATCATTGTAAGGAGTACAAATATGGTGATATTGCCGATAATAACGATCCTGTATCGAGTGTTATTATCACTATTTTATTATTACCACTACTGTTACCATTGTTATTATGATTACTGTTATTACATCTTTTAACTGTAGCTACTGGTAAGTTTTTATGCAAGCTTTATCTCCGTTCACTTAGTATAACTGTTATATCTTGAGTGTACTATTATCTTAATGCGACATTTATTACTAATGCTCTACTTTAGTATCTTTATTTATCACTGTATTATTATCATTAATTTTAGTATTACTACCATTATTATTATTATTATTATTATTATTATTATTATTATTATTATTATTATCATCATCATCATCTGTTCACTTATCTGTTCTGTTATATGTCTATT
>JAXCGZ010023204.1:12500-47500 GCA_037179515.1 Halocaridina rubra
TGCATTACTTCTCTGCTCCAGTAAAACTTACATTGTCCTCAAGGAGAACTTTAGATTAGTGGCACTCAATATTTTTTTTCTTTTTTTAAGTGTGACACCGAGACAGGCAGAAACTGCCCTCATCAATAAAGGCCCGGGCACGAGAAAATACCAAGACGAAGGAAAAGAAAAAGGTTAAGGGCAAGGCAAAGATGAGGTAATGTCACACAAAGGAAAACGACAGACAGAAAAAAACAGTCAAAGTACAGAGGACCCAGAGATATGGAGGACTAGGCTTTGAGATGA
The DNA here is from genome assembly GCA_037179515.1 of Halocaridina rubra. NCBI lineage: Eukaryota > Metazoa > Arthropoda > Malacostraca > Decapoda > Atyidae > Halocaridina > Halocaridina rubra. Next base: position 12,786 of record JAXCGZ010023204.1, read on the forward strand.
CGATAGATCTGCTTTTTGAAGGATGAAAGGTCATAAGAATTAGGAAAGACAGAGGAAGGAAGAGAGTTCCAGAGTCTGGAGGTAGATGGGAAGAAGCAGTCGCTGCACCGACCAATCCGCGAGCTACAAATCTCCACACAGTACCTGTGAGATGAGGCCGCTTGGCGAGTGTTACGCGGCCTCGGCAGTGGAGGAGGGATGCAACTCGCCAACTCATCAGAGCAGCGATGGAAGTAGTAGCGATAGAAAAGCGAAAGGGAAGATACCTTACGGCGAAGAGAGAGAGAATCCAGGTTAGAAGTAAGAGAAGGATCATTAATGAGTCTGACTGCCTTAGATTCAACCCTATCAAGAAGATAAGTAAAGGAAGAAGCACCCCAGATGTGTGAGCAGTATTCTAAGCAGGGGCGGATAAGACCTTTGTAAATTTTAAGTAACTGCAATGAGGAAAAGTAATGACGAAAACGAAACAAAACCCCCAATTTTTTGGATGAAGATTTAGAAATTTGGATTATGTGATTCCTCCAAGACAAGTTAGAGGCTATATGGATTCCTAATATGTTGATAGAGTTAAGAGGGTAAATTTCATTAGTTTCGAAGACAATAGGGTTATCAGGAGGAGAAGAAGATAAAGAGATAGCCAGAAACTGTGTCTTGGAGGCATTGAATTTAACTAAATTTTGAGTGCCCCATTCAGATACTCTCTGCAAATCGGAGTTAAGAGTAGAAGAAAGAGTGATACGAGATTGATTACGAGTAACAGATGAAGGTTGTGAAGAAAAGGCAGAGGAAAAGTGAAGGGTAGAATCATCAGCAAAGGCTTGAAGAAGAGAGAAGATGGGGATTGTAGAAGATCATTGATGAAGAGAAGGAAGAGAGTAGGTGAAAGAACAGAGCCCTGTGGAACACCACTGGTAACAGAGAAAGGGCTAGATGTCGCGCCATCAACAACTACAGATATAGAACGGTTAGTAAGAAAACTGGAAATCAGAGAACAGAAAGAAGGGGTAAAGCCATAGGCAGGGAGTTTGGCCAACAGAGCCTTGTGCCAGACTCTGTCAAAAGCCTTAGAGATATCAAGTGCGACGACAAAGGATTCCCCATAGCTCCTCAGAGAAGATGACCATACATGAGTAAGATAGGACAGGAGATCACCAGTGGATCTTGCCTTGCGGAAGCCGTACTGGTGATCGGAGATAAGTGAGTTAGATTCAAGGCGTTTCAAGAAGTGAGCATTGAGCAAAGTTTCGAAAACTTTAGCAATAGAGGAGGTTAGGGCAATAGGTCGGTAGTTAGAAGGAATAGAGCGGTCACCCTTCTTAGGAACAGGTTGAACTAGAGCATGCTTCCAAGATGAAGGATAGATACTGGTTGACAGAATGAGGCGAAAAAGACGGCAAAGCAGGGAAGCCAGTTCATCTGCAAACTCCTTAAGGAACCTTGCAGGGATACCATCGGGACCAGATGCCTTGTTCGTCTTTAGCGAGCGAAGAACCTTATGAACTTTGCGTGAAGAAAGGATAAGGGAGGGCATAGGGTTAGAGAGGGGAAAAGACTGAGGAACAGGTGCGCTGGAATCGTCGATAGAAGAGTTGGCAGAAAAATGAGAGCCAAAGAGAGTGGCTTTGTCAGTGGGAGAGCAAGCTATAGAACCATCAGAACGAATGAGAGGGGGAAAGCTTGAGTTACAGAAGTTTTTGGAGAGGTTTTTGGCTAAGGACCAGAAGCATTTGTCAGTGGGAGAGGAGTTAAGGTCATCAACTTTCCTTCTTATAAAGGAAGCCTTAGACCTTCGAATCTGAGCAGTACAGCGATTCCTAGCTATAATAAAAGCAGAGCGAGTTAAATCGGAAGGAGAGGCTAGGTAAGATCGGTGAGCCTGATTCCTAGTCTGGATAGCCATGGAGCAGGCACGGTCAAACCAAGGTTTAGGGGGAGAGAAAGTTTTTGTAGAAGAGGGGATGTACGCCTCCATTCCTGCGGTCATGATCTCGGCAACTTTTAGAGCTACCTGATCAGGGTTGCGGGACCGAAAGCAGTAGTCATCCCATGGGAAGTCAAAGAGAAAGTTACGCAAATTTTCATGTTGGGTACGCTCGAAGTGCCAAAGGCGGCGCTGAGTAGGAGGGATTGGTGGTGGGGGAGCGAAAATGGAAGAGACTGAGATCATAGAGTGGTCAGATTTACCAAGAGGGGAAAGCACAGAATAAGAGTAGTTTGAAGGGTTAGAAGTAAAAAGTAGGTCAAGAGTGTTTGCAGCATGTTCGTGACGATCAGGAACGCGAGTAGGATGTTTGATAATTTGCTCCAGATCGTGAGGAATAGAGAAAGCAAGGGCCTCGCTTCCTCCCACATCAGTGTGAAAAGAATGAAGCCACTCACTGTGGTGTACACTGAAGTCTCCAATGTAGAGAACTTCGGCATGTGGGTGAGAAGATAGCAAGGACTCATGGCACGAGGATAGATATTCAAAGAAAGACACAAACTCGGTGGAGTTTGGAGAACAGTAGCAGAAGCAAAGGAGAGATAGTGGTAGTGGAGAGATAGACTTTTAGCCAGAGAACATCAAAGTCAGGAGATTCAAGGTCCATGAGCCTCACAGTAGGGAGTGCTAGTGTTGCAGTATGCACAGACCCCACCTTTGGAACGAAAACGAGTATACAGATTATAGTGAGAAATTTGGAATGGGTCAGTGGAAGCATGTATAGACAGCTGGGTTTCAGATAGGAGGAAGAGGTTAGGGAGGAAAGTGCCCAAGTGCTGTTCCACAGACGAGAGATTAGAGTTCAGCCCACGAAAGTTAGAATAGTGAAGAGTGAAAGAAGCAGATCTATTGGGAGGTGCAAGGTTAAGAGCAGAACCATCACTACCACCAGGTGTGTCTGCCCTCAAGCCAATGGTGGAGTCAACACGATCCCCGGAGATTCTTCGCACCCCACTATGCCGGGTACTGGGGACCATTAGTAGTGAACCTTCCATAAATAATAACAAATGAAGAAAAAGAAAGTAAAAGAGGCAGATGTGTGGAATGTTGTGACTTGTCAAATGTAATGGAATAGCAAGAGATGTGTAATGAATACGCCAGAATATTCAATGTAGATGTAGGCATGAGGAAAGAACCATCCTGAAGGAAGACTCAACCTGGAACTGTCTGTTGCTTTTGCTCTCAGATAACATTCTCAGCATTATATCCTCACTATCTGACATATCCGTAGTTGTGAAATTTATTCTGTAGGTCAGCTAGAGGTCTAGACTCGTAGTAATTCAATTTTTTCTTGTCCCATTGTTAACTTTCTCAGTAATAGTATTTCCTCTGGATGTTACTATCCTGCTGGAATGAAATTTGTTCTGTCGTCAGGAAGGGAATTAGTTTTAGTGTACTTCTCTATATCTGTGGTCACATTGTATATATATATATATATATATATATATATATATATATATATATATATATATATATATATATATATATATATATATATATATATATATATATATATATATATATAACGAATTACTGTATAACTATAATGGTCTGCATCTGCTTTTCAAATATGTCATTTGTGAAAGAGAGAAAATTTAAGCGCACACACACACAGACAGAGAGAGAGAGAGAGGAGAGAGGAGAGAGAGAGAGAGAGAGAGAGAGAGAGAGAGAGAGAGAGAGAGAGAGAGAGAGAGAGAGAGAGAGAGAGAGAGAGAGAGAGAGAGAGAGAGAGAGAGAGAGAGAGAGAGAGAGAAATATATCAATCTTCGCTCTCCACCATCTGTTGACGACGGGCCCCCAGCATTTTTCAGCTGCGAAAACGGAAACTCTTTCCAACAACAACAAAAATATAGAAAATAAAATGCACTCAGCAACAAAGGCAAGAGAGATAAGAGAGGGAGAATGAAAGATAAGGAAATCGGCATGGCACAAATAATAAGGGAAAAAAATTAAAAGCTCATTTTTACTACTTGTCATTGTCTTATTCTTATTTCTCCAACAGTGTGACCAGCAAATTAGCCTTTGTAGCTAGGTGGAAGACCATGACAGTAAGAAAATTAAGAGCCCGAAATCGCAGGTTAGATTCCCTCATTAGGCGTTAGGAAGGGCAGCAATCTTTAATACACTTATTTCTCCAATCAGGACTGTGTCCTCCAACCCAAAGCATGGGGACTAATTGTAAGACATAAAACGAAGCTTTTTCTGAAAATGGTACAAAAGTTTCATATTTTTTTCCTTGTAAATGTATAAAATGATAAGTATATTAAAATATAATTAGTACTCACTCATTCCCTTTGGAAAAGAAGAGAAAAAATCCTGATACTTTGTCTAGAGATGACTTTCCATATATGCCTTGCCACAGATTCCAATAATTGGACGGGAAAATGAATTCGGTAAGCAGAGAAGAAGAAAAAATAAAAAGAAGAGCAAGTGGAAGAATCGAATAAAGAAAGGACCGAGAAGAAAATGATCATGATGATGAAGAAGAAACAAGAAAAAGAAGATGAAAGATTAGGTTAATATATTTACTGTGGCTTTCAGGGCCAGCAAAAGAAATTGATCACTGATATATAAACAAATCTTATCATATAATTCAATTTTCAACAACAAGCGTGGAAGGGGGGGGGGGGCGTGGCAACCCTCTATCTCCAAGGAGCTGAGAGGAGTGGTTGAGGTGTGTATGTAGATGGTGGTAAATGCGTGTTTCTTGGCTCGGCTACCCCCCTTACAAGGGGGAATGAGGCTTGTGTCTATATATATATATATATATATATATATATATATATATATATATATATATATATATATATATATATATATATATATAGAGAGAGAGAGAGAGAGAGAGAGAGAGAGAGAGAGAGAGAGAGAGATTTCTTGGAGAATAAGAGACCTAAAATTATACAAAAATTGAAAGCAATGGCTTCCGCCCAGAAGGTCAGGGAGTTCGACTCTTAAAGGTGGATCGAACTGTTCCTCTTTGCATGAAACATATGTACATTAGACAGATATAAGTAGAAGCATGCGTCGTAGCTTAAAAGAAAAAAAAATACTTCTGTAAAAAAAAAAAAAAACACACACACACACACACACATATATATTCAAATAAGCACATTATATATGTGAAAACATGAATCATTTTTTACCCCGACCGGGACTCGAACCTAGGACTTATGATTACTAAGTCAAGGTACTACCACTACACCACAGAAGGTTAAAAGGAATCCAACCTTATAGCTTATATCTCCTATACTTAGGAATGAACGCATTCTAACTGAATGCCACTATGTTCATATTACAGATTCCCCAACCTCACTCGTGGCTTCATTTGAGCATTTAATTCAATTCCCAATCTCATTCGGGCCATGAAATAGTCAAATAAGCACATTATATATGTGAAAACATGAATAATTTTTTACCCCGACCGGGACTCGAACCTAGGACTTATGATTACTAAGTTAAGGCGCTACCACTACACCACAGACGGTTAAAAGGAATCCAACCTTATAGCTTATATCTGCTATACTTAAGAATGAACGCATTCTAACTGAATGCCACTATGTTCATATTACAGATTCACCAACCTCACTCGTAGCTTCATTTTAGCATTTAATGCATTAAATGCTAAAATGAAGCCACGAGTGAGGTTGGGAATCTGTAATATGAACATAGTGGCATTCAGTTAGAATGCGTTCATTCCTAAGTATAGCAGATATAAGCTATAAGGTTGGATTCCTTTTAACCTTCTGTGGTGTAGTGGTAGCGCCTTGACTTAGTAATCATAAGTCCTAGGTTCGAGTCCCGGTCGGGGTAAAAAATTGATTCATATTCATATATATATATATATATATATATATATATATATATATATATATATATATATATATATATATATATATATATATATATATATATATATATATATATATATATATATATATATATATATATATATACAATGGACGCAAATCCTCTTGTAAGGGGGGGGGGAGCGAATCAAAGCACACACATTACCATAAGCTAAACACACCTCGATCATTCTTCTGTTAATAAATATATAATAAACAGAACAAAGAACAAAGTAAGTTGCCCTGGTCAAATGAGCACAAAACGGAAAAAGTTAGGAGAAAATACGACTCAGATCCGTGCTAACAGTGTGGATGGCTTGAACAGAGCAAGTGCAAAATAGAAACCAACGAGGTCCTGAAAATTCAAAGTACCTCTACTGAACCTGCGATTAGGGAGGAGTAGTCGGAATGAATGATAAGTAGGGGGGGGGGAGAATGAGGGAGGGGAAGAAAGCAAGAGGAAGGCAAAGACAAATGTTGCTGGAGACACCAGCAAGAGAACTGGAAATGAACGCCACCAATGAAATGATCCACTAGACATAAAATAGAGAGAGAGAGAGAGAGAGAGAGAGAGAGAGAGAGAGAGAGAGAGAGAGAGAGAGAGAGAGAGAGAGAGAGAGAGAGAGAGATAGAAAGCCCAGATTGGGATGGTATCGGAAGACGATAACTACAGAAAGAGACGGCAGAAAATTAAAAAAACACCCAAACTTAGAGATCAAAAGTATTTTACATCCGACCGGAAGTACATTAATGTACATTAGTATCAGCGATGTCAACAAATGAGATAGAAAGTTCTAGTGCAGTACTGACTGAGCGGTTACTGAAGTTAATAATACACATACTGTAAGTGTGTGTACACAACCATAATATCGTCAGAATTTGAAAGATATTGTCTATAACAGGCATTAGTTTGAGTTAATTATTTCTTTATTAACATTATTTTTATTATTATAATTATTACTAGAACGCGGAGCTGATTATTTGGCGAGTGTGACACACTACTTCTATCTACGTGGAAGAGACTTAATAACCTCAGACTTCATGACTTCGATGACTATGTGGTACGGACCAGATGACAAGATGTGATACAGACATCTTGATTTACCTCTCCATGTGGCAACCACCTGTTGACATAGGCCTGGCAACTTCGCTGTCAACATGACGAGATTAGTTTTTTTTTAGTTGATATTTCCTCTCACGTGTCAGATCTGATTTTCTCTTTTATGTGATACATACTTAATGATATTTCTGCCAATGAGAAACAGATCTGATGATATTTATGTTTCTGTGACACAAACTGGATGACTTTCTTATTGTGTGCACACAAATGTAATATTTCTTCCTAAATAACAAAGACCAGATGGTTTTCCCTCTGTGGCACACACCTGATGATGCTTCTGAGAATGTGATATGGTACTCATGATATAACTGCTCATATGACACAGCCGTAAGGACTTTCTCAATTTTTGGCACACTAATGTAATTTTTGCTATGTGACACAGATATGATGATATTTCTGCCTATATAACATAGATCTGATGATTTTTATAGCCTCCGTGACATATACCTGATGACTTTCTGCCTATGTAAAATAGCCCTGGTGATATTTTTGCCTAAGTGACAAAAATATGATGAAATTCCTACCTTTGTAAAATAGGCCTATTGATATTTTTCTTATATGATACAAAATTATATTCATACCTATGTAAAGCAAGTATGTTATTTCTGCTTATTTGACAAAGACCTCATGACTTCCCCCCTGTGTAGCAATACTATGATTTCTCTGTCGTTGCAATGCAAACTGGAATATCTATGCCTCCGTAGAGCAAAACTTGCGTTTTCTGTCTACATTCTGATGGATATGACTGCTCTGCCGATATGATATGGAAAAAAATTCCCAATTTATGTGAAAGAGACAATTTCTCTACGTTTTTGACTACCTGACTAAGACAAATTCCCTATTCACCGCAACACAAACTAGAGACAAATCTTCAGGTCATGTAAAATCGCCAGAAGAAGTAAAGAAATTGGATATTGAGTCTTCATCCCTTCATCCACGCGAGATGGAATTCATTCCCTTATCAAGGAGGTTAATAAAAAAGGAAAAAAAAGAGGTTAATGACAGGGACTTAGAAGACGAATAGTATCAATTGGAGAGGGATATGGAAAGTCATTTATAAGAATAATGGCTTTTCCAGCAAATGGAAAATGAATCACCTGCAAGAGGTTTAACTGGAACGTGATAAATGGTCGGTGACATTTGCAATGACTAGAAGCCTTTGGGGTGGTTATAGAGGAATGAATGAACAGACGATGGTCTGGTTGAATCTTGAGGTATGAGACTCAGTAAAAGACGAGAATCACAAAAGAGTTGAGACATTATGGAAGTAAAGAACGAAGGCACACGAAAACGTAAATATGAATAACAATAATAATTCTAAGGTATTATAACTTATCAAAATATGGGATATATTAGAGAAGGAATTAATCAGTGAAGTGAAAAGATACGAGAAAAGTACACAAAATGGTGTTATAATAATAATAATAATAATAATAATAATAATAATAATAATAATAATAATAATAATAATTGTTACTATAATTTTTCACCATAGCGTCAAGTTATATGCAAATGAAATTCCACATTAATATACGTGTAACTTTAAAGTAAAAATTATAAATGGAGCTTTCGCTTGCTTGACCAGCAAACCTCTTCAGCTGAAGAGGCTTACTGGTCAAGCAACCGAAAGCTCCTCGTTCTTCAGCATGTCGTAAAGTCGACTAAATGGGGTGGAGCAAAGGGACTGGGAATCCCTTCCTCTGTAGATTACTCCTACAGAGAGTCAAGTTTGTGTGCGGGTGGTGTGTGTGTATGAAACCGCAATATCAATTATACAGTATACTGTTTCACACAAAATGCACAAGCATCGCTGATGCAGCTTTTCATGCAAGCATCATACCAGCCACGATACTATCAGCAATTAACAATCTGCATGCCATAGCGCGACCAGATACCAGTAGTTACAGTTGCATATACTGGCTATTACTGAGCACGCTATATGTGGCAATTTAACTTCTGTGGAGGGGAGAGCAGTTGAGGATATAAATATACTAATTTGGAAGATTTATTGCAAAACTTTATTATGTCATATCCTATGTCCCACGCAACAAGTATGTATATAGCAAAGGAATAATTTGGTCCTATATGAATATATGAGACTAATAAGAAAACAAACCTAGGCCTCATACTTTTGACTATACAAACACCGTTTACATAGAAAGGTATTATAGAAAATATACAAAGGAGATGATGATTTACAATAAAGATTAACCTTATTACTATACCAACTTATTAGTTATAACATAACGCAGTAAGAGTTAGGCTGTGTCTCAACTGTCGAGGGCAAAATAACTCCACAGTCTTCAATCTTGACCTGGCGAATATCGTTTTGCTTGGCTGCTAAGTTTATCAACTCCAATCCTTCCGAGACTTGGCCAAAAACTGCGCGGGCGTATAATTTGTTATTGACATTGCTAGTTTTAATAGCAAACTGAGCAATATTTGGTCCATTCTTATCCCAGAATCTTGCAGACACTGCTCCCGATTTGGGTCGTCGGTAGTAGATATTATCCCATGGGTCTAACCCTGTGAAAAGCGGAGCTCCTCCAGTGCCATCGTTTTTGCTGTAATCGCCTCCATAAACAAACGTTGGAGATTGACCTGCGTTATCTACCGCTAGGATACTAGTGTTCAAGTAGGAAGGACCAAGGTCACCTGTGCAAAGGGTTCTAAAGTGCTTAGCTAAAGGAGTGCTTGGAGCAAGTTGGATGAACATCCGGCCTTGAGTTTGTCCTTCCCAAGATAGGTCGAAGAACACCGTGGTCGTGTCTGTATCTAAAGTTTCAATCAGTGAACTTTGCTAAAAAGAAAATCATATACATGATAATGATTTTTGATATATTGAAAAAAAACAAAAATTACACAGCACTGGGACCATTATTACATTAATGGTCAAGGACATATTATGTAAGGAATAAAATTAATTAATTTCAAGCTAGAGGTATTTGCCTCAGAGTGACAGTGCAAATTACACAACAGAAGATTAAAATATGATCTTGATATAAAGAAGATTAGATAAAATCGAAAAAGAAAATGTAGGTGAAACACATCATCCTACACCTTGATTCGACCCTCAGACTTTTGGTATATATATTCTAGAGTCACTGTGTATATATTGAATAAATTCTTTAAATCTTACCAAAATGCCTGAATATAAATTAACCTAGTGAATGAAGAGTAGCAAACCAAAGCGTTATAAGTAAAAGCCGAGAGTAGTTGGGTAGGATAAATCTTTCCGAAAAAGTGGCAAGTGTCTCTGTGACTCAAGTCGTGAGTTAGATTCCTAATTTCAACTGCCACTGGTAAAAGCTCTGACTTGGAAATGTTTAATCTCATATATCTCAGGGTCGAATCTTTGTGTTGGGAGTTGTGTTTATATTGCTCACAAGTGTTATTACTTGTATGAATCATTAGAAATGCCGTTTCTTAATGGCATCTACAAGTACTTTGCTGCTTTACCTGAACTGTGTAAGCATAAATGGGAGGTTCCTCATTTATTAAGCAGTGAAGAAAAATCTTATCATCTTCAAGACTGAGTTTAGCTGAACGAGTTTGCCTCTCCTTGGTCTGAATAGCATACACATGCCCCTTTTCCAGCAAATCCTTAACTGGCTTTGACATTGATTGTAGCTCCGATAACTGAGATATAAAAATATGATATAATTTGAAATCATCTTGATCCATGGCATGTAAAGCACCTAATATATTTAAGATATCAGCTAGAACTCTTAACAAATAGAGTTAAAAGAATAATAATAATACTGCATATGAGAATATCTTATTCTAAAAACTATATATTCATAACGTTATTAGTATGTTAACCAAGTCAAACTTTAAACAAACATCAACTCACTGATAATGCAGGTTCTCTAATCCTTTTGACTTTGTCCATCACTGTCAAAGAAGACGTCGATAAGTCAAAAACTGCTTTCTCAGATTCTGAATTGTCATCAATTCTGCCAACTGTTTTCAGAACCGCTGTTGCATCTTTCATGAGCTGACAAGACAGCGGAAATAATGTAAGTCTGTTGGTGAATGCACGTTCGTATATATCAGAAAACTGAGTCAAGTAAAGAGCAAACAAAATCGAAATGAAGATAACTGTTTAGCCACAAGACCAACAGTCTCCAAAGAGCCGTTTTCTTTTTCATAAATTTTACAGAAATTGTGACCTAAAAACAATGACATTCTATAATAAAAGCCTTTCCTGTAGTAGTATTCTTAGTTTCATCAATCATACCAAAGAGTTAATATTCTAAATAACTGTTAGAACAAAAGTTTTAAGACTGAATTAAATCATGGAGACTATGAAATCATATATCACCTTATTTAAGCCTCACCTTTTCTGAACAATCAATAATCCACGCACTGGGCAACTGTTTGCGAACTCTTTGGCTCCAAACCTCAAGAGTCTCACAGCATTCTTTCAAGTCATCACAGGCTGTCATAATATCCTTGGTAACAGTAACACTTTCATGTTTGCTCAGATTACCAGCTGCCTTTTCTTTGTGGTCTTTTCGTTCGCCCAGTGTATCAGAGATCATCTGTCTCTCTGTGTCAATTTGCTGGATAAGTTCATCCTTTTTGTTTGCTAGGTCTTGAATCTTTTGAATCTGTTCCTTGTGCATCTCTCTTCTCTGACAGAGAAAATCGGTATACTCATTTAGATCATTTGCCATCTCATTACTGAGTTTGATTAAATTATTTAAACTGCGCTTCTGATCACAGAGGAGGGCATTCCATTTGCCCTCTAGAATACTGCTCTGGAGAACTTGCTTTATCGGTCCTTTGGGTGGCTCAGGAGGCTTTAACTTCCTCATTTCTGCTATCAAGGCTTCCATGCCATAATTAATGGGAAAATCATTAGGATCAGATTTAGGATACGGTTTTTGACAGTGAGGACACAGCAATGTGTCATCTTTGATGGAATTTTTTATACAAGAACCACAGAAGTTATGACCACATGGTAGGCAGCGAGGCCGAAGAACATCGTCATAAGGATCATTGCATATGCTGCAGCTATCTGAGTTATCCACATCCTGCAATTAATAAGATTAACATTGGGAGACATGCTTATTATGATGAAATATAAAATGTACACAGGAGGTATTGCAATATAATATGATGGGCAAACTATGTAAAGATATGAACTAAATAATATGCTGACTGTTACTTAAGAATGCATTTTAGCTTACCATTATCGTTATTTACTTGCTTTGCGATATTATCTATCTTGTCGTTTCACAACCTTTTCCTTGCTGATGAGAAAAAACTCGGAATACGCGAGTGAATAAATAAGTCTTTTCACGTGTAAGAGAAAAAAATTATTGTACAGTACTTGATGTATGTTCCTTTCACGGCATTATATATAATCGATAATATATATAATGAATATTAAACTCATTATAAAAAATTTTCAACTCACTATAGAGCATCACTTTCTGATATCAACACTTCATCTAGGCAGTCACAAAGGTTCATGATGGCAGTCCAAAGCCACACTGTGTTTGCCCACCCAGGCATATGTTTTGGTAATAACCAGAAAGTAACATAGATTTTATCACCTAAAAAAGATTATTCAAAATATCTTCAGCCATATGCACTATTATTTTTCTTTTTCTCTTCGCTGAATCACTTAAGAAACATGGGTGAGTGAGCGAATGAATCATCAAAGGTACAACATAGAATGTACACTGAACACCTGTCCAATCTAACGGTCAGCCGTCCAACGTCTCTGGTACAAGTGTTCGAACATCTGTTGCCTGGCAATCGATGTTAATTCTTGATATAGGAGTCTTATTTAACATACCTGGACTCTTGTATATAAATATCCATGCAAACTATATATACGTATAAATTATGTACGTATGCATGTGTATGTATGTATGTTTGAGTGACACGTGTAATTATCCTCGTAAATGCTAAGTACTCTGCAGTTTCCCTATTCCCTTCATTGTCCAGGTAACTATATCTACAATATTTACTCGAAGCACATTCCATTAAGCTAATCCCATTTACACCAATATTGGCTTTCCTATAATTTATCTATAATTTATCTGTATTTGCCATTTCCTTGCAAAGATGATTAAAGTGCATTTCCTTTTGCAAGGAGGAAGTATAAACAAATGAAAAATAATACAGAACAAATTAATTACATTGAAATAGCGCTGAAATAATAGAGAATCTATCATAACATCAATATTTAGAGTGGAAACCTCATGCGTCTAACACAATCTGCAGTCTCGAGGGTATGATCAGAGCAATGACTTGCAGAGATCTGTGTTGCAGTCAAGATTCTACAACACATCTTGCAGAAGCTTCACAAGCTTGTCTTCTGAATACCGATAAACATCACGTTCTTGGATCTTGATAGCCTCCACTCTGTAGTTCAGGATTGCGCTTATGGGTTTAGCGGGACTGAGGTCCATCAGTTCGTCTTATTTGTGTGAGGGCATAGGGCACTATGGACACTTCGTCAGGATTCAACGCGTTTCCAGATTCCATAAATGGCATTTCCTTTTCCCACAAATATTTTCGTAAAGTACGCTCACTTCCAACTCCGTCTCTCTTCCTTATTTACCCACAAGAGCTGCATTGAAACCTGACACTTCTTGGTATTGTTCATTAGTTGTCCTCAATCTTTTTCACACTCACCGCCAAAGTCCTATCATTCTGAAAAGTAAGACGTTGAAAGGTACAGAAGAGAATTTCGTTACCAGGACTGTAGTAAGGGAAGGGATTGGAATAGCGTTAAGAGCATTCATCCCATCTCACAAGCGTTGCTTATAAACTAATACCTGATTCAGTATTCTCTCAGTGCTCACTGATAAAATGCACAACATTTGCATCGCTTCTTCATCTCTTCCTGCGCAATGCTGCATTTGTGTTTTTGCTATTCTCTAAAGTTCAGGTGCACTGGAGTCAAAGGCTGGGCGGACGTTGTCATATCCCCTCTTCCGATTGTCAGAAATTCAACTTTATCGTCAGAAAAGTTTGTTGTTTATCAGCTTCCAGGTAATGAACGTGATTCAGCTTCAATGGTCTCACGGTAGTGTTTTATCCGAAGTCGGTCAACAACAAGAATAGTTTCACTTTCTCCGACTTTGAAAGCCATAGGGCCAAGCCAAGTCAACATATATCTAGATAACATTGAAGAATACAATTACAAAATAAAAATGTACAGAACACACTTTTTTAAACTGTTAACAAAACGTTAAGTATCACCCTGTGCTATATACAGATGAAACAGGAGAACTATTAGCCTCATATAGTAATATAACCTTAAAAAGCCGTCACAAAAAATTAATGAAATGTAACTTATGTGAATAATAAAATATTTTTCTCAAATGAAGGAAATGCACTTCAACTTACAGGAAAAGCAGTGTATAAAGGTAAACAGTCAAGTAGAAGAGAAATTGGAGCTGTGAGACCGTAGTTATGATATAAATTAAGAATAATTCAGGTCAGCTCAGGCTAGTCTTGTTAGTAATTCTTCAGAGAGCACACCTAACGATAGCCTGAGGAAAAACTCCAGCGATAATCGTAGCAACTGGTGTGCTATAATCCGCCCACACCATATGAGGGCTTTTGTGGCCTTTGTTCAAAGGTACACTTTTCGGACCAGCCATTAATTATATTTTTAATAGGTATTCCTTAATTAAAACACGCTTAATAGCTTAACGAGGGTTAATTGGATTTTAGAGGAAAAGGAGTGTTGAATATAAAAGTGTAATATCCCAGAGGACATAAAAAATGCTAATTGCTATTTAGTAGAATGAGTACTTGTCCCTTACGAAGTGAATATTTGTAAAACCATCATTTGTGTATTCTATATCCCGTTCACACGTGTACTTGTTTCCAATTTCTAATATGTATATTTTCATTTCCACAGACATTATTCTATCACTTTAAATCAATGATTATTAATCTTTTTTGTCATTCTTCAACCCTTGCACACATATCTTCACTGCCATGAAAGAATAACAATTATATTATCAGAATATCAATACCAGATTTACCTAGTGCATCAATTCTTTCTTCAGAGCATAATATTTATTATATAACTGAATAAAAATAGTATGACAGACTATGTATAATGATCTTACATATCTGGCTTAGAATTCTGCTCAATCAATCGTCGAAAAGAGAAAGAGAGAGAGAGAGAGAGAGAGAGAGAGAGAGAGAGAGAGAGAGAGAGAGAGAGAGAGAGAGAGAGAGAGAGAGAGAGAGAGAGAGAGAGAGAGAGAGAGAGAGAGAATGAAAATACTTCTAATTTAGCCTCGAGTACAACAGCTCTTAAAAAAAATAAAAATTACCATTTATGCAAAAAGGAGTAAACTTTCATTACATACTTAACTATATTCATTTTTTCTATTGACCGAGTAAATACTTTATGAAATATGATGCTTTTAACAATTTTCGATAATTAGCAGGTGTGAGAGGAAAATATGACACTGAAAACTTTGGCACACGCTCCCATACATGTGTCGGCGCATGTTTTATATTTTTTTTCACTGATTTAGCAGAAAGGAGTTTTAAATATGGTAAGAACACACAGCGGAATTTGATACTGCCTCATTTAAGACAGTACAGTGGTAACGCGTTGGCCTCGCATTCGCGAGGTCGACAGATCGGTTCCCGTCAGGACCGAGAGTTTAAGCAGTTTACTGGGAAGGTTACTGCTGTGGCTGGTCACCACAGTGGGGGGGGGGTTGGGGCTTGCACCGGCTGACGCCCGCCAGAGCAGGGGGGATACCTCTGATAGGAGGGCTAAAACCGCAAACTTTAACTTTTTTTTTTATTAGAAAGGGCGAAACATTTAAACGATTTATGACAAACACTCTATGGAAAACTGGAGTAGTCGCCGTGCCTTAAGCGGTAGCGTTCGCGACTCTGAGGCGTCAGGTCGAGGGTTCGCGCCCCGTCACGGTCTGAGGTTAGCAAGGGCATTCACTCAGGGTAAGGATTACATCTGCCAAAACAAGTCCTTTGCAAGAGGGCAACCGTCCTAGCCCTTGGCTGAAAAGGGAGTCCGTGACGTAAAACCGGAACTCTATGGAAAACTGGAGATGAGAATGGTACTGGTGTCAAAATCAACTGTTGAGAAAACTATTTCATGTATTCAGAATCATAATTATTAACTTGAAAAAAATCATCTGTAATTTTGGGAGAACGTTGCTTACGACTTCTTTAGAAAATGCAGTGAGTGGCTTGATCGTACGTTAGGTCTTGAGGTCTTTTGCGTTTCAGGTTATAAAGTGTTAAAACGAAATACTTATTGGAAAGTTAAGCAAATAAAGTATAAAGTACACAGCCAGAGCTATGAGATGCTTACAATTCCACTTGTTTAGATGGAATAAGAGCTTGAATATTGCTTAAAATGTAATTTTATTTAAATGCACTTTCTTACATAATAAATTACTATTTCAGTCCATGGTCTACGCAGGCAAAAATGCGCTTAACCAATAAAATATAATTTTTTGGTCATTAATGACAGCTTGAAATAACTGTAGATAATAACGTAGTAACTGGTCATAGAAAATTATTAAACATCTTATATTTTCTAAGCCATTCATCTTTACTTTGTATATCCCAGTGGAAGGACGATTATAGATTTGCTCATATTCCGTAGAGTTTTTGCTGCGTAATATTGTTTTCTTTAACATTCAAATATGTGTAGTCACTGTTTCAATACTAGTCCTTACTTCTTCTTGAGTACTTCTGGAGACTACTTCGTTAACAGAGATCCAACACACGAAGGCACAGCGTTTCCGCTCCTTGATCCCCTAAGGCCGCTTTAACACCAAAGTGGCACGTCGCATGCCACGTGGTACGCCGGTTGAATATGAACATCCGGAAATATATGAAACCTTTCACACAGAAATGGCGTGGCACGTCCTATGTGCCACGCCACTTCTGAGTGAAAGGTTTCATATATTTCCGGATATTCATTTTCAACTGGCGTGCCACGAGCAACGTGCCACTTTGATGTGAAAGCGGCCTAAAAGTTTTCGCAAATGCCACTGTAGTGTTGAGGTCCGAGTTTAGTAGAATTTGAAAGCAACGTGAACAGAGCATAGAAAGATCTCAAACTAGCAACTTAACTATATGGCTAAAGTAGTCTGTCGAAAGTAACCGCGAAAAAAAAAAAAAATCAGCTGAATCAGCGACGCTGCTCAAAATGGATTTTTACACTGTTTGCATGGCAAAAAGTGATGGGAGAAACAACCTGCGGTTGCCGGGTCTCATGGCAGAAGATGCTTGTTCACTTACCCTCTGGATGATACAAACTGTGTAGTGGGGTTGGGGGAAATAGTAGCAGCCCATTATCCCAAGGAGGTGAGAGGAATGATCGAGGTGAATTACCTTCTGGAGAATGTGTGCGCTTTGACTAGGCCATTCTCCTTCCAAGAGGGAATGATTCCATTGTATATGTATGTATGTATGTATAAAAAAAACCCACGAGAATTCGAGATCATGATCTAATAATGTGTCTCAAACCAATATACAAAGGCACTGTCATGAATACCTTCTATCCGGTTTCAGTTTCCAAGATAATTGTTTATCACCACAGGCAAAAGAGAATGTGACCTTTCACCTTTGTTGAACTCGGAGCATCGCTGAATTTTTCTTTTCAAGTATTCAAAAGCTTAAAGGAAGATGGGACTCGGTGACACCCACAGAATTACAGGATTATAATTCTCTCTCGAAGTTCCAATAGCTCTGTGTTTGATCTTCACAATATTTATTCATTGCAGTCTAAGCTCTCCTAGGTGTTTGTGTGCAATTGCGTGTGTGTGCGTGCGTGTATGTGTACATATATAAAATCAAAATTGAGATAATCATGGCAATAGTATCAACAGTAAAAAAAAAAAGATATTGTGAATCTCTTTTGCGCTTACAGTTGAAAAAAAAAATAAACATAAAAGGCTGAAGGATTTAAATGATTAGAGGGCAAGATACCTCAAGGTGGAGTGAGGCAGTAAATATCAGTACCATTAGGCCCCATTTACGGGAAGAAGTGCAATTTAGTCCCAGACAAACAAAGCTCTTCATATTTATGTCAGAAATAGGAAAATACTCAGGAGAAAATGCATTTTCTTCATATATTCTCTGGAATTATTCTCATACATCATAAACCTCGGTACAATTCTCTACATGCAAAAAAATGCTGTGCAAAAGAATATGTATGTATATATGTATATTACATCTATCTATGTATAAAATATATATATATATATATATATATATATATATATATATATATATATATATATATATAAACATATATATATATATATATATATATATATATATATATATATATATATATATATATATATATATATATATATATATAATATTTATTTAAATTATTTACATGCCTCAAGAATCAATATATGGAGAAGGTTGTTGTCAGACAAGACATCCAGCCGTAAAATTTAAAGCCAAAGAGATATGAACTTCTGATAATACATGATATATTTAAATGCTCTGATCATACTAACGTTGAAGGGATTATCTAATTATTTAATAAAATAACTTTCCTTAGAATTAACATATTCCAGTTAATTCCAAAAATTACAAATCTTTTTTTTCCACTTATCTTGTAATCAGGATTTCCTTTTCTTCAAATATAAATTGATCCGTTTCATCTATTTCTGATTTTCCCTCTGACTCCTTGCCTCCAGAGATCGTAACTGTATAGAATTTATACTGCCACTTCACCATTATGTACTCACTTGTGCTTGAGAAAGGATCCAGTTAGGACTCCAAAGCATAATGATGAAGTTCATATATCGGTCAATGATGGGATTCCTTACCATTTAATGCAAAGTGTTAAGTATTATTCTACGTATATGTATGTATGTATATATATATATATATATATATATATATATATATATATATATATATATATATATATATATATATATATATATATATATATATATATATATATATAATTATATATATATATATATATATATATATATATATATATATATATATATATATATATATATATATATATATATATATATATATATATATATATATATATATATATATATATATATATGCGCTTATTAGGAAAATGGAGAAAATAAAATATTTTATTTTTCTTACAATATATAACAATATCCTTAAAAGGTTTTCCGTATCCTAGCTTTGCGAAGTTATATAACAACTTTCATTAATAATAATAATAATAATAATAATAATAATAATAATAATAATAATAATAATAATAATAATAATAATAATAATAAAGTATTATTATTATTATTATTATTATTATTATTGCTGTTGTTGTTTTGGTCTGTAGACGAAAACGGAGTTTTCCATCCTAGGGAAAACTTGACACGAAATGTCCATTAACGCGGAATTTGTTTGTTGAAACGCTGTCTGTAGGTCATTAATAAACTTTCTAATTTGTTTTTCCTCTTCTGTATTTTACTTTCCATTTAAACTATTTTGATCGATGGGTCTCATTTTCCATAATGGTTTTTCTAACAGTATAATTCAAGATCGTCACAGGATTTGAGATCTGACTCCGAAATTAATAGATATGCGAAGAAAATACCTTTTGGAACCAAAAATTTGAAAACAAGTCAGAAAACACACATTTCAGCCATTATTATTATTATTATTATTATTATTATTATTATTATTATTATTATTATTATTTTATTTATGAAAGTTTTCCCAAGTCTCACTGAAGAATTTAATAAGGGATGTGTCAAAAAAGACTGATATGTGACTGTAAAACCCATATCCACGACCATACAAATACAAAAGCAGTAATTCCCATTGTAAAGGGGATGGACTGCTCTAAACACACACCTATTCACCAGAAGACCCGCCTCTCATCTTCTCCAACATCTCACCTCCTACCGGGTAGAGAATCATATTACAACAACCAGTATATAAAGTCAATAAGATATCAATAGCTACAGATGGAGTTACACAGGCTTAAATCCACAGTGTGACACGAAAGGACAGGATAAAGAATGAGTATATTAGAGGGGCTGCACAGGTTTGAGGACATGGTCAGGCAGGCGAGACTGAGATGGTTTGGGCATGTGCTAAGAAGGGATGAAGGGTATGTTGAGAGAAGAATGCTGAGGATTAAGCTCCCAGGCAAGAGGTGCAGAGGTAAGGATAATAAACAAGTCATATTTTTTATGGATTATTCTTTTGGTCAGTTAACAGGTCCCCACGCCTAAACGCTCAAAGGGAAGTGACTGAATTAGTGAGGAAGCAAACCTGAGACCCATTGAAGCATTACACATCTAAAATTGAATTGAAAATAGAACAAACTTCATTACAGAAGACACAGTCTTATATTCATCCCCAGAGGTAGCAGAGGAACTAAAACACCAGATGGCTCTGTGCTGCACCTCGGTCTTCCCTTGCGAAACCATGATACTATTAATCGTGTATGTATTTTTATGCGTATATATATATATATATATATATATATATATATATATATATATATATATATATATATATATATATATATATATATATATATATATATACACGCACATATAAACATACATACACACACAAACACATTTCTTCCTCCATGACTTATAGAGCAGACATGAACGACGTATATAGACCTAGTCCTATCATCAACTAATTTTTAGCGTGTTATAAGTGTCAATTTAAATTTACTTATAATCACTATAATTGTATATGATTACATAATTGCATTCAGACGTATTTTAATATTAAATAAACGCACACATATGCATACACCATCACTTTCTTTCACCATATTAAATTGAGGACTCTGAGTAAACACGAAACTTTAATAAATAGTTCAATAAACTTTTGCCATGTCAATTGCACTAAAATTCAAAGTTAAAATACAATATTCAAAGTTATTTTTTTTATTTGTCACGTCGATTGTCAACAAATTTCTAAATTCAACAGGAAATAATGCTGAAAGACAGAATTGTCACACAATGACATAGATCGAGTGAAATTTCTTGCCCAACCGCGTTACAAAAAAAAGGAAATATTACTGATCTCGAGGGAGAGCAAAGGTGGTTTGGCAAAAATGTCCTTAATGATGATAACGGTGAAGGGAAGAGTGTTTTTGTGAATTCATCACAATTCTTTGCGTCTCTTAGCTGGTAAAACCCACACGGAGGAACGTAAAAAAAAGGGGGGGGGAAGAAAAGAAGGAAGCAGCAGCAGCAAAAATTTCAGTCATTTTGACAAGATTTGCTTTTTTTTTTTCCCAACCAGCATCCACTCATCTGATTCACACCTCTTGGCACATCAAGTTCAAAGAAGGACGACTTTTTTGCCCCAATACGAAATTGGATTTTCTTTGATGAAAGTAACATACAAGAAGGTGTAAAGGAGGGGATAGATATAGACTTTTCCATTTTTTCCCTTTAGATTAAATTTTACACATTCTCTCTCTCTCTCTCTCTCTCTCTCTCTCTCTCTCTCTATATATATATATATATATATATATATATATATATATATATATATATATATATATATATATATATATATATATATATATATATATATATATATATGGGTAACGAATTTCATTTACAATTTCTCATCATATACCTAAAGTTATATATGCATAAGCATTAGATATGAGGTAACTTTTGGAATGGTAGTGGTCTGGAATATATGAGAACAGGTATTCTCGCAAACGCACGCGCAGAAATACATACATCCATACATGCATAGACACATACATACATACATACAGAGAGAGAGAGAGAGAGAGAGAGAGAGAGAGAGAGAGAGAGAGAGAGAGAGAGAGAGAGAGAGAGAGAGAGAGAGAGAGAGAGAGAGAGAGAGAGAGAGAGAGAGAGAGAGAGAGAGAGAGAGAGAGAGAGAGAGAGAGAGAGAGAGAGAGATGCAAACCAAAACATTGCTATAAAGTTATTCTGTAACTCCCAATAAATGGATGGACCCAGAATATCTAACCACAATGTTGAACTCTGACATAGTAGAAGCACAACATACTAGAGTCATTATATAATTTAAATATAGAAGTAGGAAGAAGAGAAGGAGGAAGGAGAGTTAAAGTACAGAATACCATCATTACAATCTTTATTTTTAGAAGAGAAAAGGAAATTTGACCTCTGACATCACTGAAATATTCAAACTCTGCCTCAAGGGCAGGTTAGCATATTCTATAAAGAGAGATAGCCACAAAGGAACATCTTCACCATACCGTACCATACAAGGCTCTGTGATTCACTGATTATACTCTGTTCCTATTGATTTTGAACAATGGAACTGATAATCACCAACAGTTATGAAGTTGTATATTCACCTACCAGGGTGGGGGAGGGGGGTGGAGTTCAGGATCAATGGAGTAGGGTGGTGTTAGGAAGGGGATTATACTTTCGTAAAACTTGAAGCCATATTCGATTTTAGTCTCGAGAAGGATGATAAAAAAACAGCGACCTCATATGAACATGGAAAAAAACTAACGTTAAGCAAACGTTTTGGAATTGCAAGTCCGTTGATCTATGACGAAATAATTACGGATGTTCTAAAACTATTTACAAAAAGTCTGTCAGAAGGCAACCAAATCCTCCTAGTATGCTTTAGCTCTTCAAGGGAAAAATACGAATGGGGGGGGGGGGGATTTCTAGTTCCTGGCAGGAAATCTCCATACCGGAACCCGAGCAACTGGACTCCCTGCATGGGGGTGAATGTGGAACGACTTAAAGTAAAAAGGCAGAATTGGAAGAAAGATGGATGTGTAGAGCACCTAGTAAAGCAAAGAAGAATTAAAGAGTGCACAGTGGTTAAATAAAAAGCCATACATTCACTAGAAGCATATTCACCCCACTCTCTCATCTTGACCTCTAGGGGATATGGCTGCCACTATCCCCCCCCCTAACACTGTTTAAGTCATTCAGAGAGTAAGTGGGCAAAATTCTCTTGTCTACAGGACAGATATCCATAGATGCTTTACTCCCAAGGTTTCATCTCTATGCATTCCTCCCAAACCTAGCCTTCCCAGTTTACAGAACTTAGCTGCAGCAGAGAAATCCCTTTGGCCTGTGTCACCTCTTTACAATCTCTCTTCATTCATGCCTTTTTCTTAGCATTCTTTTTCCCTGATTATAATGAAAAACCGAATATAACTTTATATAAATATATATATATATATATATATATATATATATATATATATATATATATATATATATATATATATATATATATATTAATTCAAAAGTATAGAAAATAAGTATGAATAATAAGTATAAAAAATAAGTATAAAATAAGTTGTGCTTGCAGACCTTCAGCTCCAGTAGACGGTACTTGAATCGCTGGACACGGAAGAGGTCAGTGTTGCATAGTGACACTGGCTGCTCTCTGGCTGTTTCTTGCATGCCTCGTGGTAAGGAGGGCGGCTGCACGGATCCTGGACTTTTAAAGCAGGAGAGAGGGTGCAAAATAAGCGTTATGGGCAGGCAGGTCACAGGTCACTGATACATATGAAGGAATCTACAAAATCTTGATGATATAAACAACGCTCACGAACCAGGGTCACTGAAGACAATGTTCAGTGTACTATCTGGTGGTAGGCAGGTTTTAATGACGAAAGAGCATGAAGGGCAGACTGTGAGTCACAAACTGCGACTCCAGTAAGTCCTCTCTTGGAAAGGAAACTCACCACAGCCATGAAACCATACAGTTCACGTAGTGTGGAGTTGGAGCGGTTCGGTAGTCTGCGTCCAACCCAAAACCTCTACAATGGTATCATGTCAGGTGAGAAGATTGCACTTCTAGCAGTTACTTTCAGCTGCATGGATCCATCCATGAAAAGGTGGAGTTCTGTAGGGAATGTAGAGGAAATCGCTAGTATTGTTTCAAGAGCTAGCTGTTGCTGTAGAGAAGGAGGGTTCGCCTTGGAGGTGGGAATGAAGAAGATTGCCGGGATTGGAAGCATTCAGGGAGAGGTGCACGAGAATTCTCTGCTGCAGAAACAGTTATATCATGTCATTGAAGCATGCAGGAAAAGGTCTTGATGAAAGTGCGACCATGAGGCTGTCTTTGAACCATGGGTGGGAGAGGTAAAGGGCTTTCCTTGTGGCACATGAGTAGTTGAGAGAAAGATGACGAACATAGAGGAACTTGACGGTAAAGTACAAGACATTTGAATAGATGCTTTCAGTTAGCATGAGAAGGGTGAGTTGACTCTCCTGGTGAATATGGAAGAGCCCAAGATGAGTCTAATCACTCTGTTAGGAAAATTTTCAAGAGGCTCCAGGGATGTTTTGGGTAATCAATGACTGATCGAATGAAAGTAATGTAGACTCTTCTGGCCACAAGGATGGATATGACATATGATTCAAAACCCAAGGACTAAAGCACCTTAAAATATCACATAAATATAATATACAATTTAACTTAAAAAGTAATATCCGATAACATTTAAAGGCGAGCCTTGAGTCTAGTCCAAATAATCTTTATCTTTCCTGACTCGGTTTTAAGTGGTAGGTTATAAAAGCAATTCCTTTGATCTCAAAATGACACTTGAAGGAAAGAAAAATCCTAAAAGATAGAGTCAGCGCTTACCAAGTTATAATAAACGAGAAGCTCTTGGCCACGAAAGGCATTCCAAAAAAAGGAGTTAGTGAGCCATTTTTCGTCTGGTAATACAGCCATTTAGAGGTTTAAAAAGAGGGATATGAAAATGAGGAGGAAATTTTCTTTTCACAAAGAGATTTTGAGAGAACCTGAGATTAGAAGCTCTGTGTGTAAGCCATCCAATCCCAGCCTCCAACCTCATCCAAATTTACTCAACATTCCCAGAATAGGATTAGCATTCCTTGCAAGCTCTTTTGAATGTTTAATTATGAAGATTATTACGAAATAAATAGTGAATCCATGCACACATTCGCTCTCTCTCTCTCTCTCTCTCTCTCTTTAAATTCCTTTTGCATGAGTTTATTTCATTCATGGTAATCCTCCTTCTCAGCATCATTATCACATTTATCATCAACATTATTATCTCCTTCTTCTTCTTCTTCTTCTTCTTCTTATTATTATTATTATTATTATTGTTACTATTACTATTATTATTATTATTATTATTATTATTATTATCATCATTATCATCACACATCCATTTGGTATTCGTTTTCCCATATATGTAGAGAAAATGTTTCCTACAATGTCTCCATTGTAACCCAAAATCTGGGCTTTTTCAAAAGAATTCTTTATGCATTTCATTGCATTAACTGTTCTACAATTCTTAACTCATTTTAGTATCTGCTGAAAAAAAAAGTTCATGAATTATGTATAAGAAAAAACTAAATCACGAAATAAACTTGAGCTTCATTACGTTAGTGTTCCGTATATAGGGCTTCAAGGGAAGACAATACCGCATCTCATGATTAGCTCACCAAGTTTTAATCAGCATCTTCCATTAAAAAAAAAAAAATGAAAGACGGAAAAGCAAAGTTTCCCTAAAAATTTGAACCCAGGCACGGAGAATATAGTTTCAAATACAGAGAATGCATCATAATTCCATTATTTACACATACACACACACACGAACGCGCGCGCGCACACACACACACATACATATATATATATATATATATATATATATATATATATATATATATATCTATATATATATATATATATATATATATATATATATATATATATATATATATATATATATATATATATATATATATATATATATATATATATATATATATATATATATATATATATACACATACATCATACTTTGGAACTAAAGTAATCACGCAAATTTCATCAAAATGCTTAAATTCTGGAGAAGACCCATATCTTAAGCACTCCCTGCAGTGCCCAAGGACACACCTGCTCTAGAAATATCAGTAGACTTTTAATATTCTTTGTTATTTATGAATTGCATAGCTGCATGAAACTGTTAGAAGAAAAGAAATGTCTGTGTGTGTATATTTAAGGATCACAATAATCTAAGACTTTCGCACTCCAGGCAGTGCATACCTAATGTGAGTATTTCCTATACATAATAAAAAAAATGACGTGTTCGTGTTATACCGAGGTCTAACGTGACATACTGTTTTGCTGCTATGTACTGTAAGTACACTCCTTGAAGATGCCCTTAGTTGAGTGCGAAAGCGTTGGTTCATTGAAATATTTCATTCCAGAATGGGTTTCTTTTCTGCCTTTGTTTCTGCTGCTGCACAAAGCCTCATGAAGGCCAAGCTTTATGAAATAAAAGACGCCACGATGACCCCTCTCTAATACGATAGTCCACATCTGCGTTTATATTGCTGAATTTATAATCTCCCTTTTGTGCACTGTAATATAAGTCGAGATCAACCTCATGGAATACAACAAGAAATTGCACAGCAGAATATGCGATATGGAAATATCAAAGGAAAATAGAGAAATTATTTGGAAAAAGTATTCAAAAGATTAGAATATGTTAGGAAAATATATAGAATAAGTAAAAAGAAATATACATTGTAGTAACGTATAAATGAGAATTTAGTTAGGTTGAAGTTGGATACAAAGGTAAAATTTTCTTCATAATTATGTTGAAGTAATGAAGTTTCACACTTTGTGCTTGCTTTTTATTTACGAATTCTAACTTCATATTTCTAGTCCTCTCCAACATTCACACATGTCCTCTGGCGTTCTAAGAGAATTTCCTATCCTCACACACAAAAAGCTCTTTCATTATTATCCGTTTAATTCATTCCAACTCAATGTTTTCATGCACGGATGTAATTCTTCGCTTCTCATAGACACACAAAAACATAGCAAAACGAGATTTCGCTGGTGTTTCACCTAAGAATAATAATATCGCCACTTTGTGAAGATATGAGTGGATTTCATTCCAACTGTGTTTCTTTAGAGGTAGACCAGAAAATTCGGGAAGTGACGAGCCTGACATCACAAGTTCGATCCCTAATGTGGACATAAACTAGGATGCCAATAAAAAAAAATTAAAGAGAGAGAGAGAGAGAGAGAGAGAGAGAGAGAGAGAGAGAGAGAGAGAGAGAGAGAGAGAGAGAGAGAGAGAGTAACACGAAAATATATGGCCTATATCCTTGCAAAGCCGTTTTATGTAGCGTATATTTGCACAAACTGTGCTCCCCCTTCGAAATTCCAGCTTATAATTTTATTCTTAAAGCCTACCTCGTATTCCAGGCTTTGCATTTATTAAGAACAAAAATTTTATTTTCGCTCTTTCAGGACAATGAAATGAAAGCTGCCATCATGACCTCTTGGTAATAAGATATTTGACATCAGCATTTACATTGCTAACTCTTCTCTCTCTCTCTCTCTCTCTCTCTCTCTCTCTCTCTCTCTCTCTCTCTCTCTCTCTCTCTTAAATCAGACCTTAAGATAAGAGGCAAGGTTAAATATCAAAATTCTAAACTGATAATAATGGAAAGTTGAATGACGTGCATTTTACGGGCTGAAAAAAAGACATGCTTTTAAAGACTATTTTTGAACACAGAGGATTGTTCCGCATGTTAGTGGTACTTTAATTAGTATTCAAGTATATATATATATATATATATATATATATATATATATAATATATATATATATATATATATATATATATATATATATATATATATATATATATATATATATATATATATATATATATAATATATGAATCATTTTTTTACCCCGACCGGGACTCGAACCTAGGACTTATGATTACTAAGTAAAGGCGCTACCACTACACCACAGAAGGTTAAAAGGAATCCAACCTTATAGCTTATTTCTGCTATACTTAGGAATGAACGCATTCTAACTGAATGCCACTATGTTCATATTACAGATTCCCCAACCTCACTCGTGGCTTCATTTTAGCATTTAATTCAATTCCCAATCTCATCCGGGCCATGAAATTATCAAATAAGCACATTACATATATGAAAACATGAATCATTTTTTACCCCGACCGGGACTCGAACCTAGGACTTATGATTACTAAGTCAAGGCGCTACCACTACACCACAGAAGGTATAAAAAAAATCATGTTTTCACATATTTAATGTGCTTATTTGATTATTTCATGGCCCGAATGAGATTGGGAATTGAAATTAAATGCTAAAATGAAGCCACGAGTGAGGTTGGGGAATCTGTAATATGAACATAGTGGCATTCAGTTAGGATGCGTTCATTCCTAAGTATAGCAGATATAAGCTATAAGGTTGGATTCCTTTTAACCTTCTGTGGTGTAGTGGTAGCGCCTTGACTTAGTAATCATAAGTCCTAGGTTCAAGTCCCGGTCGGGGTAAAAAATGATTCATGTTTTCACATATGTAATGTGCTTATTTGATAATTTCATGGCCCGAATGAGATTGGGAATTGAATTAAATGCTAAAATGAAGCCACGAGTGAGGTTGGGGAATCTGTAATATGAACATAGTGGCATTCAGTTAGAATGCGTTCATTCCTAAGTATAGCAGATATAAGCTATAAGGTTGGATTCCTTTTAACATTCTGTGGTGTAGTGGTAGCGCCTTGACTTAGTAATCATAAGTCCTAGGTTCGAGTCCCGGTCGGGGAAAAAATGATTCATGTTTTCACATATGTAATGTGCTTATTTGATAATATATATATATATATATATATATATATATATATATATATATATATATAATATATATATATATATATATATATATATATATATATATATATATATATATATATATATATAGAGAGAGAGAGAGAGAGAGAGAGAGAGAGAGAGCGAAAATGGAACTTCACTAATGATGATACATAAATAATCAAACTATTTTTCAAAAATATAGTGAATCAACCCCAGAACTTATCTGGATTCTATTAAGACAATAATGACACTTCAATAAAGATTATTTACCTATGTGCTTCAAATTATTCACCTAATATATATATAAAATAATTTATTTATGCTTAAAATGCTGTATTTATTTGTGTTTCTTTGTATACCTATTTCATAATTTCTTTGCTTATTAATGAATCCATGATTAATTCATAAATTCTGATTAACACACACAAACACACACACACACGCACGCACACACACATACCAAAGTAGGTGTAATTCATACCAGAGAGAAATGGTTCGATAATGGGTGTAAAAGAGCAAAGGAGTGGAGAGACAAATGCTGGAAAAGGTATAGGAGGAGAAAAAACATAAATGCCTGGCAAACCTACAAAAGAGCAAGAAATGACTACCTAAGTAAAAGGAGAGAGGCAGAGAGAGACTATGAGAGGGACATCACCAGGAAGGCTAAAGAAAATCCCAAGCTTTTCCACAGCTTTATCAGAGGAAAACTGAAGGTAAAAGAACAGGTTTTAAGGCTTATGAGAGCGGATGGAAGCATCACTGAGACGGATGAAGAGATCTGCAAAGAATTGAACAAGGAGTTTCAGTCAGTATTTACAGTAGAAAATACCCCACCCCCTCAGATTGCAGTGATAGAAGCTCAAGGGCCGGTATTAGAGAACATCAACCTTACAGCCACAGAGGTATGCAAAGCGCTGATGGATTTAGATGTTCATAAAGCTACAGGTCCTGATGACATATCCCCTCATGTGCTTAAAAAATGCGCAAACACAATATCAGTGGCACTAAGTATCATATTTAAGGAGTCATTGGAGTCGGGGGAGATTCCAAGATGCTGGAAACAAGCAAATGTGATACCTATCTTCAAAAAGGGAAGGAGGGATACGGCTCTGAACTATAGACCAGTTTCCTTGACCAGCATAGTTTGCAAAGTTATGGAGAACTACTAAGGAAACATATCTCTCTTCACTTGGAATCCTTCAACTTTTTGTCAGTGAGGCAACATGGCTTCAGAGAAGGTAGATCAACAGTAACAAACTTATTAGAATTTTATGATGAGGTAAGCCAAATCTTACAGGAAAGAGAGGGCTGGGCAGATTGCATATTCCTAGACTTCCAGAAAGCGTTTGACACTGTTCCACATGGGAGACTTATTAGGAAGCTGCAATCAATGGCTAGAATTGGTGGAAATGTTTTGGAATGGATAAAAACTTACTTAGAAGGAAGGGAACAGAGGGTTAGAGTAAGACACTCAGTGTCTGAATGGAGAAGAGTTAGTAGTGGAGTTCCACAGGGTTCAGTTTTAGTGCCACTTTTGTTCCTTGTATATGTAAATGACCTACCAGAGTCTGTAAATTCATTCATGAATATGTTTGCAGATGATGCAAAGATTGTGAAGAAAGTAAAAAACGAGAACAATGGTAGAGAACTTCAGGAGGATCTAAATAATCTGCATGAGTGGTCAGAAAAGTGGCTAATGAAATTCAGTACTTCAAAATGTAAGGTAATGAGAATGGGTACAAGTGCAAGAAGGCCCAAGCTTGACTACTCGGTGGCTGGAGTACAACTTCAAGAGACAGAAAATGAGAGAGATCTAGGAGTAAACATACTGGCAGATTTGTCTCCAGAAATACATATAAATGGCATAGTAAGGGCAGCATATGCATTCTTATCAAATGTAAGGGTAGCTTTCAGGCACATGGACAAGGAAATGTTCAGAAATATTTATGTAACCTATGTGAGGCCAAAACTCGAATATGCAGCCCCCTTTTGGAATCCGCACTTGAAAAAGCACATAGCTAAGCTTGAAAAAGTTCAAAGACATGCCACGAAACTGGTGCCAGAAATACGCAATCTCAGTTATGATGAGAGGCTGAGGGAATTAGACTTACCATCACTCGAAGCTAGAAGAGTGAGGGGGGATATGGTGACAGTCTTTAAATTCCTTCATGGTTATGATAGAGTGGATAGTGATCGATATTTTGATATGGCTGGCTCTAGAACTAGAGGTCATAGTTTGAAGCTTCGTAAGAAAACTTCGCAGGATGTAAGGAAATACTTTTTCAGTGTAAGAGTAGTTGATAATTGGAATTGGCTAAGCGAGGAGGTAGTTAATGCTATCTCAATCCATAGTTTTAAGGACAGGTATGATAAGTATCACTAAGTATAAAATGGAACCGATGAGGAGACGGGAAGATACGAGCTTTGGACTCTTTCCCGTAAACACAATTAGGTAATCACAATTAGGTAATCACATAAAATTTGAAGTAAGGGAATCTTTGGATGATTACTATAAAGAAACGGCAACAGAGAAAACTGCAAAATTTTACACAAGTCTAGAAGAAACATAATGACTCGAATATCCCAGTTGGAGACTAAAGGGGGTTTACACGGTCAAACGGTTCGTCGAATGCGGTTCGACAGACAAGTGTTTGAAGTGATGTTCAAACGTGTGAACGGGGTATTTGGTTGTCGAACACGTTCACGTTCAAACATCACTTCAAACACTTGTCTGTCGAACCGCGTTCGACGAACCGTTTGACCGTGTAAACCCCCCTTTACAAGTCGGAAATGAAGAGCCAGGCAACACAGGTTTGATCTCCATCGCGGGGCGTTAGCAAGGGCGTCTAGCTTTAATCTTCTAGTTTCAAACAGGTCGTTGTTTACCCTTGGTCATGTGGACTCACTGTGACACACAAAATGGAAAAAATCACAAAGGTCACGATATTTAATATGCTGGCACTATTTGATACATACAGTAGTACAGTCTAGTTCCGGTTTTACGTCACGGACTCCCTTTTCTACCAAGGGCTAGGACGGTTGCCTTCTTGCGAAGGACTTGTTTTGGTTGATGTAATCGTTACCCTGAGTGCATGCCCTTGCTAACCTCAGACAGTGACAGGGCGCGGACCCGCGACCTGATGCCTCAGAGTCGCGGACGCTACCGCTTGAGCCACGGTGACTACACAGTAGTACAGTCTTCAACTCACTAAAAACTAAACAGAATTGTCTATACTAAATATCATCTAAAGACAACTAACCTGCTGAGATTTATGAAGGTAAGTATGTCATACACTTTATACATCGCATTCTCGGCGCAGATAACTAAGTAAATAAATGAAAAAAAAAAATTATTAATTAATTGTTCACATATGTTTACCATCAATGCTCCAGATACTGAAAAAAAAACTTCATCCAAAGAAACTTTTTATGCCAAACAGATTAATTATTAAATACAAAAACAGTTCGTAAAATATAACTATATTTCTTGTTCAACAGATTAATAAGGTTGATAATCCAATATATTCTTAAAGACTAATGAAATAAAGCATAAATAACAATACAATTTTCTACATTCTCTAAAAAAATAGTTTTTACGTTACTTAATAAGGTAAATAACATTATTGTTTTAAATCTGCTGAATTAACAATTAAACATCAGTTTGTTAAAGTCTCTAAGCAACTGCTCTTACTTGGACAAGAGATATTCACAACAACATTAGTTAACATTTCTTACCGTAAGGCCGCTCTCACACCAAGGCGGTACGTCGCACGTGGCATGCCAGTTGTAAACGAACATCCGGAAATATATGAAATCTTTCACACAGAAGTGACGTGACACGTCCCATGTGCCACACCACTTCTGTGTGAAAGTATTCATATATTTCCGGATGTTCGTTTTCAACTGACGTGCCACGTGACATGCCACGTGCGACGTGCCACTTTGGTGTGAAAGCGGCCCAAGACAGGTCCTCTCGACGATATTCAGACATTGCTGATCGCCTCCGGAATAAGTCTTTGTATACTGGAGGCAAACTCGCTCGCACATTTTGGATAAATCACTCTCTGGTAAGAAGCTCCAATCCTCAAGCTCTTCTAATCTCGGCTAAGGCAGATAGACTATTACTCTATCGCAATGACCATCATCTAACACTTATATTTATTTACACGTGTGAATAAATGTAAGGGTTGGATGCCTTTGCATACCTTCTACAGAAGAATAACTGAAGGTGTCATAATCATCTGCAGTGAAAGATGTGGGGTGTGTTTCTTTGGTGAGGTTGGTTCTGCAGATAATATAAAAGAAAGATCGTTTTTTTCTTTTTTTCGAGCGAGATGATCCCCAAAGCAATTAACTTTCTACTCTAAAGTTGTTTCCGAAAGCGCTATCGAATACAAAACACGAAAACGTAAGCTGTTACGCTGTAAAAACTCTAGATGAACGCAAAACGTCGAAAATCAACATCATCAAATAAAAAAAAAGGATCATATGAAGATAAATAACCCCCACAACCCCATGTAAAGTTGAATAATCCCGTAATTAAACTTGTAAACAAAAATAACCCCGTAATTAAACTTGTAAAGTTGAATAACCCGTTGCTTGTCTTTATAAGAACCAATTAAAATTATATAGGAATAAAAAAAACAAAATTAAGAATACAGAACATTTATTCACACAAATCCACAAATACAAGTAAAAGGAAAAAACTATTATTTACCTTGTAAATACAAATAACCCTTATAACTACCTTGTAAATATGACGAACCCCAAGACTTGTCTTGTAAAGATGAATAACCCTGAAGGACCCAGAGGTTATTTATCTTTACAAGATAAAAAAAAATATATCACATACCTTTTCAAGCCCTTTATCGATGGAAGACGAAGTTTAGTGACTATCCAAAATTTCACAGGAGATATTTGAAATATATTAATTACGAGTTTAAAGTGAAAAAGATACTGTAAAACATCTGACAGTGATATCTTAGACATGTTATTAAAATGAAATGTGGTTGTGGTATTCTATTTAATTTTAGATTTAAATGTAAAATGTATACTATATCTTTTTAATGGATCACAAGAGTCTGTTATTCTGAAATTTTGGATAGTCTTTACACAGCCCTATGTAACCAAGAGGCAAAAAATATAATAACGTGTAACGTAAATGCAATAAACACCTAAATACACACATTCATTCGTAAAATGCAACAATATTATAGTATAAATGACAATTTTAGTAATCATCGTATTCATTTTTCAGCTGAAAACACCCTTACATCCTAGCATTTGTTACTGATATAATATAACCATTGATTTTACACTCTGACTTTAGTTCTAGAAAGAAAAATAAGTCAGAAGTATATGACTAATTATTAAAGCAAAAATTACTTTTATATACATATATAACCAATATTATGAATTTTAACTAATCTAGTATTAATTACCAGAAAGACAATTAATTCATAACTATATATATCTATTAATTATACTAAAATGTGTTTAATTACATAACCACTATTCTAAGTAGCCATTTTTTTGAAGAGCTACTTTTCTGAATTGCTTACTAAAGAGTCAAATAATTTACAACTATATCCCTAATTATTATTTATTAGAAAAAAAAATAGATACTATAAAAACAAATAATTAATAATTATGTACCTATTTATTAACTATTGATGCCAAAATTGGTTACCTGAAAGACAAAAATAATTCATAATTATATACTTAAGTGTTAAATAATAACACAAAGATTACCAATTAGTACTTAACCTAGTTTTATGAACACTTGGTGCATGTATATTGATATGTGAAGATGATATTTGTACATATGTTTGGCAATATGTTTGCCTGTGGTTTCGAATACCCTCGGTGCTAGTGTAATAAAATATGGAACATGACAAAAATATATCAATGAACAAAGTTTGCGTCTTGGTTTCATAGTGCAGTGCCTCTGACTTACTTTGCCAAGAGTTACGAAACCTGTAATGAAAGAAAGAAACGTGGTCATTAATAATAATAATAATAATAATAATAATAATAATAATAATAATAATAATAATAATAATAGTAACAACAATAATAATAACAATGATAAAAATAATAATTTAATAATAACAACAACAACAACAACAACAA